>JBBHAA010003188.1:0-82104 GCA_037953035.1 Aquarana catesbeiana
GAAAAACCCGACCTTTCCCTTCTTTATCTAAAACAAAACCGATTTTACTAGAAATACACATGAAGACCCAAAGGGGTTGGGAGGTGGTAGGACCTCCCCAGTGTGGTGCTTCTTCATCATCCAGGGAGCCAGGAAGGTAACCTGGGAAGCCGCATGGCCTCGGGATGGATGCCGCCACCTATCTGCACAGTACGAATGTCTCACAAGTCTTCCTCTGATTTCTCAGTACATTCTTATGTAATGTAATCAACTTCCACCTGGATTTCCCATTCTTTGTTTCTTCTACATTACGGAGAATTGCAACACCATGTTTGGCTTTATAATTGCCGGGATAGCCGGGCAGAGCTAGAATGTTGATATGACGGTCTCAGCACTGAAGGCCTAGAGAGGTATAGACTTAGTCAGCATGTGGTTGGACTCATGAATAGTCATTAGTATAGCCTGGAGGCAATAGAGAACAGTGAGCAGCTCTCTAATGAAATCTCCTGAGACTAGCAGTCAAGGGCAGCAGAGCCTTAGATGATCTCACACTGCAGATATACAACTATGAGGCTGAAGGCACAGGAAGTGCATTGCTGGTTTTTTTTTTTTTTTTTTTTATAGAGAATTCAAGAGACCATTTTATATATAATATTTAGATTAGATATATTAGAAATTTCCAGGGCACTGCTTTGGCACAATTAAAGGAGAAGTACAGAGAAAGCTGGTTTGGCTGTACTCCTCCTCCTGTGGATCCCAGGAATGTAGTTTGTTCTGCACTCCTGTGACCCATTTTCAGCAGAGAGGGGGCTGAAGCCGGCTGATGGCTGACATCACAGAGCCGGTCCAGGTTCGGGCAAGGTTGCGACAATGAAGTTGGGATACGCCCACATGCCTGGACTGGCACTGGGCTCCGCCTCTCAGAGAACCGATGAGAACCTGAGCCAGCCGCTCCCACCCCCTCCACAGCTCATCGCTCCAGTGACTGACCAGCTCTCTGCTGGCGGAGCTCTGAGAACCGAGCGATCGGCGATGTCAGATCACTCAGTTCTCAGTCTCAGACTGATGAAAAAATAAAATAGTGCATACTTCTGTTTTCCCGTGTATTGATGTTCTCTATAAGATCGCAGATCTACACTCTCAGTTTCAGATTTACTTTAACTTGCTGACAATAACCCAAAACCGAAATATCCAATTTTTGTTGGAACAGATCTTTATTTTGGCTTCTACTTTCATTGTACAGAGCGCTGCAGCGCTTTCACCGGTTTGTCTGCTCATTGGAGCTTACAGTCTACATGGGGCAGAGTGTGTCCTGTCCATGGGGGGGGGGGGGGGCAGAGTGTGTCCTGTCCATGGGGGGGGGGGCAGAGTGTGTCCTGTCCATGGGGGGGGCAGAGTGTGTCCTATCCATGGGGGGGGCAGAGTGTGTCCTGTCCATGGGGGGGCAGAGTGTGTCCTGTCCATGGGGGGGCAGAGTGTGTCCTGTCCATGGGGGGGCAGAGTGTGTCCTGTCCATGGGGGGGCAGAGTGTGTCCTATCCATGGGGGGGGGCCAGAGTGTGTCCTGTCCATGGGGGGGGCAGAGTGTGTCCTGTCCATGGGGGGGGCAGAGTGTGTCCTGTCTATGGGGGGGCGGAGTGTGTCCTGTCCATGGGGGGGGCAGAGTGTGTCCTGTCCATGGGGGGGGCAGAGTGTGTCCTGTCCATGGGGGGGCAGAGTGTGTCCTGTCCCATGGGGGGGGCCAGAGTGTGTCCTGTCCATGGGGGGGGCAGAGTGTGTCCTGTCTATGGGGGGGGCGGAGTGTGTCCTGTCCCTGGGGGGGCGGAGTGTGTCCTTTCCATGGGGGGGGGCAGAGTGTGTCCTGTCTATGGGGGGGGCGGTGTGTGTCCTGTCCCTGGGGGGCGGAGTGTGTCCTGTCCTTGGGGAGCGGAGTGTGTCCTGTCCCTGGGGGGGGCGGAGTGTGTCCTGTCCCTGGGGGGGGCGGAGTGTGTCCTGTCCCTGGGGGGGGCGGAGTGTGTCCTGTCCCTGGGGGGGCGGAGTGTGTCCTGTCCCTGGGGGGGGCGGAGTGTGTCCTGTCCCTGGGGGGGCGGCGTGTGTCCTGTCCCTGGGGGGGCGGCGTTTGTCCTGTCCCTGGGGGGCAGAGTGGGAGCGGAGTGTGACCTGTCCCTGGGGGCGGAGTGTGACCTGTCCCCTGGGGGCGGAGTGTGACCTGTCCCTGGGGGGCGGAGGTGTCCTGTCCCTGGGGGGGCAGAGAGGGAGCGGAGTGTGACCTATCCTGGGGGGGGGCGGAGTGTGACCTGTCCCGGGGGGGGGGGGCGGGAGTGTGACCTGTCCCTGGGGGGGGGCGGAGTGTGACCTGTCCCTGGGGGGGGGCGGAGTGTGACCTGTCCCGGGGGGGGGGGGGGCGGAGTGTGACCTGTCCCTGGGGGGGGCGGGAGTGTGACCTGTCCCTGGGGGGGGCGGAGTGTGACCTGTCCTGGGGGGGCGGAGTGTGACCTGTCCCTGGGGGGGGGCGGAGTGTGACCTGTCCCTGGGGGGGCGGGAGTGTGACCTGTCCCTGGGGGGGGCGGAGTGTGACCTGTCCTGGGGGGGGGCGGAGTGTGACCTGTCCCTGGGGGGGGGGCGGAGTGTGACCTGTCCCTGGGGGGGGGCGGAGTGTGACCTGTCCCTGGGGGGGGCGGAGTGTGACCTGTCCCTGGGGGGGCGGAGTGTGACCTGTCCCTGGGGGGGGGGGGCGGAGTGTGACCTGTCCCTGGGGGGGGCAGAGTGTGACCTGTCCCTGGGGGGGGGGGCAGAGTGTGACCTGTCCCTGGGGGGGGGGGCGGAGTGTGACCTGTCCCTGGGGGGGGCGGAGTGTGACCTGTCCTGGGGGGGGCGGAGTGTGACCTGTCCCTGGGGGGGGCGGAGTGTGACCTGTCCCTGGGGGGGCGGGAGTGTGACCTGTCCCTGGGGGGGGGGCGGAGTGTGACCTGTCCCTGGGGGGGCAGAGTGTGACCTGTCCCATGGCGGAGGCGGAGTGTGACCTGTCCATGGGGGGTGGAGTGTGTCCTGTCCCTGGGGGGCGGAGTGGGAGCGGAGTGTGTCCTGTCCCTGGGGGGCGGAGTGGGAGCGGAGTGTGACCTGTCCCTGGGGGGGCGGAGTGTGACCTGTCCCTGGGGGGGGCGGAGTGTGACCTGTCCCTGGGGGGGGCGGAGTGTGACCTGTCCCCTGGGGGGGGGGGCGGAGTGTGACCTGTCCCTGGGGGGGGGGGCGGAGTGTGACCTGTCCCTGGGGGGGGCGGAGTGTGACCTGTCCCTGGGGGGGGGCGGAGTGTGACCTGTCCCTGGGGGGGGGGCGGAGTGTGACCTGTCCCTGGGGGGGGGCGGAGTGTGACCTGTCCCTGGGGGGGGCGGAGTGTGACCTGTCCCTGGGGGGGGCGGAGTGTGACCTGTCCCTGGGGGGTGGAGTGTGACCTGTCCCTGGGGGGTGGAGTGTGACCTGTCCCTGGGGGGTGGAGAGTGACCTGTCCCTGGGGGGGGGGCGGAGTGTGACCTGTCCCTGGGGGGGGGCGGAGTGTGACCTGTCCCTGGGGGGGGCGGAGTGTGACCTGTCCCTGGGGGGGGCGGAGTGTGACCTGTCCCTGGGGGGGTGGAGTGTGACCTGTCCTGGGGGGGTGGAGTGTGACCTGTCCCTGGGGGGGTGGAGTGTGACCTGTCCATGGCGGAGGTGGAGTGTGACCTGTCCATGGGGGGGTGGAGTGTGACCTGTCCATGGGGGGGTGGAGTGTGACCTGTCCCATGGCGGAGGCGGAGTGTGGACCTCTCCATGGGGGGGTGGAGTGTGACCTGTCCATGGGGGGGGTGGAGTGTGACCTGTCCATGGGGGGGGTGGAGTGTGACCTGTCCCTGGGGGGGCGGACCTCTCCATGGGGGGTTGGAGTGTGACCTGTCCCTGGGGGGTGGAGTGTGACCTGTCCATGGCGGAGGTGGAGTGTGACCTGTCCATGGGGGGGTGGAGTGTGACCTGTCCATGGCGGAGGTGGAGTGTGACCTGTCCATGGCGGAGGTGGAGTGTGACCTCTCCATGGGGGGGTGGAGTGTGACCTGTCCATGGGGGGGTGGAGTGTGACCTGTCCATGGGGGGGTGGAGTGTGACCTGTCCATGGGGGGGTGGAGTGTGACCTGTCCATGGCGGAGGCGGAGTGTGACCTCTCCATGGGGGGGTGGAGTGTGACCTGTCCCATGGGGGGGGTGGAGTGTGACCTGTCCATGGGGGGGGTGGAGTGTGGACCTGTCCCTGGGGGGGCGGACCTCTCCATGGGGGGGTGGAGTGTGACCTGTCCCTGGGGGGGTGGGAGTGTGACCTGTCCATGGCGGAGGTGGAGTGTGACCTGTCCATGGGGGGGTGGAGTGTGACCTGTCCATGGCGGAGGTGGAGTGTGACCTGTCCATGGCGGAGGTGGAGTGTGACCTCTCCATGGGGGGTGGAGTGTGACCTGTCCATGGGGGGGGTGGAGTGTGACCTGTCCATGGGGGGGTGGAGTGTGACCTGTCCATGGGGGGTGGAGTGTGACCTGTCCATAGGGGGGTGGAGTGTGACCTGTCCATGGGGGGGGTGGAGTGTGACCTGTCCATGGAGGGCGCTGTTTGACCTTTTCCCATTGGTGTGATTGGTTTGATTTCTAGGCCTGACTCTGGCACTCCTCCACCAACAGAGGATGGTCAGACATACCCTCCGCCTGCTCAGCTTTGCCCTCCATTGGAGGCTGCAGGGTTCCAGCCTGGAGGAATTAATCTATGTTTGTATTGCATGGATCCGGCTGGTGTACAGGTCCGGGTTTGTCTGGACCGCCTTGGCCATTGTTCATTGTGGATTTTCATCTCCTATCTCTGGCTGTCACTTCATCAGGAGCCTGTGTGGGGCGCTATATACACCAACACACCACATTACCCGGGACAGTCAGCCACATGCTGAGGTTATCTCCAGCCCGAGGTGTGACGTGGCTGAGAGTGACAGTAAATAGGATGATGAGGTCTTGTTTGGGGGGGTCAGTGGGGTAGAACCGGCCGCCTGCCAGACATTTCCAGATGTGCTGCCCAGAGAACGGCCTCCGTCTGTCATTTCATAACCGCAGAGCCATGGCAGTGAGAACCAACGTGCAGCCATCAGGGTTGGTGTGTTCCTTCGAACCGTAAAATAATGCCGGATGGAGGAAAGAACACAATGCGTCCAATCTCCTGAGCCGATAAATAGAAGCACGACTTCTACAAGACGCATGGCCTGTGCTGCCAATACAGTGCGGGGAATGTTGCAGGATACGGCTTGTTGAAGCTTCACTCCGGGCAAGCGGCCAAGAACACGGCTTAAATACACATCTATGAACTCTACCGGCTGCCAAACAATTTGTAACTCCATCCAGCCAGTTCTGTGATCCAGATCCCCCTGTCAGGCAGCATAGCCAGGCCCCTGAACCTCCACTGCACTTCCACTACTGATTGGACAGTGAAGGAGCAGCAGCACACTAATCCAGTCATCCCTCTGCTCTCTGTCCCTGCCATCACATGTGTACAGGAACCTGGGATCCAATGTAAGATCTGAAATCCATTGCATTTAAAATACATTTTATGACTTCTCTGGATACTTGATTGCCTTGATTTATTTTATTTCTGCCTCAAGTTCCACTTGTAAACTGTCCCATGGCGAGGCAGGAAGAGGAACACGGGTAGTTCCTTTTCCAAACCACTTCTTATCATGAAGGCAGAAAATACAAAATATAACTATAGAAATGTTCTGCTTTACCTTTCTAATCACTTCCTGAGCTCTTCTATGATACCTGGTGTGTCACCGTCCCATCCTGAAGAGGTGGATTCATCTGTGAAACGCGTAGAGAAGTGGGAGGGGTCTCTGCCACTGGTTACGGCTCCTTTGTTGTACTTCAGTAATATACTGTGGAAGTGCATTAGGGTGTCGCCAGTGATTAGCGCCCCTCCCTTTTGGAAATGGACATTTTCACTGTTTGATACCTGTGATGGGACATTGGTGGAATTTTAGGATCCACATTAGATTTGTGTATTTTTAAAATTATGTTGCCTCTAAATATTTAACACAAAATTGTTGTCTGTGATGGTATATAGGCAAGTGCAGTCCACTTTCTCCACTGCTGATGGCTTCGAGAGGAAGTCAAGAAGAACAAGGTTCCTCTATAATTTCCCAGGTTACTGAGGAAACTATCCCATTGAATGCTGCTGCCCCTTGTGACTGGCAGCCATCTTGGGTCAGGCAGAGCCCATTTCAGGCCCCGGCTTCCAAGTTTGGCGCACATTTTTGCAAAGTGGGTAGAGTAATGAAAGGCACCCCATTTGTTAGGGACAGAACTAGTGGCATGGAAACCAGGCCGCATTATTCCCTTCTCAACACTCAACAGGCGCTGTCAGTTCGGCTGAATCCTGCTGTCGCTGTTGGACCTGTGAGTGTTCCCAGCTGGGTTACTTTCCCACGGGTTCTTTGCAAACTGTCTTTGCATTATTTCAATACAAGTTCTTTCATTGCACTAGGACTGGTGTGAGTTATCGCCACCGCACCGCGCTACACCTCGCCTACAGGTACCTTAAAGTCCACGTTATTTTGTTTGGATATCTTCCATAGATTGAAGGATGTGGGTTGGCCCTCATTTGGTCCGTTTCTCAGCAGGAAAGGCAATTTTTACAGTAAATATGGGTGACGCTGGTTTAGCCCGTTTGTTCTACAGTTCAAGGAGAAGAACCGGAGAATGTCCCCTTTGAACACGAATTTCTCTAGAACTGAGCATGCCCAGAAGCTACTCCTAGTTCCTCACAAAGAGCTTCTCTGGGGATGAGGGCTTTTAAGAAAGGGGTCCTTTTACAATTTCCAGAACGCTCTGCTGACTGGGTTACCCAACTAGAGTCTTAGGTTGTAGGGCCACCATTACTTCTTGATTCCTCCTAGGGAGCTGGACCCTAGCTACTTCTGTTATAACATGGTCCTGTCCCTAGGTAACTTCTTCCCAAATCCAAGACCCCTGGTGACGAGGATTCAGCTGTTTATGTTTCATCTGTGTCCCAAGATGGCCCCCGACATCTCACAGGAGCTCCCTCAATTGACTTCCCAGTATCTTTTTTTTTACACAAAATCTTATGTTTATAGCAGAACCAATTGTACTGGATGACCACAAACAGATGTTGCTGGTCATTGGATGGGTTGAATTTCATCATCTGAAATTCTTATCGATCTTTTCTAATTAAAAGGGACAACTTTTGATTATATGTGCCTGGGCTTGGCTTTAAATAAAACCAGACTTTGGTAGATAATAGGGGTCAGCTGGATGGGGTGCAGGTTGCTGGGTGGCAAAAGAGCGAATGTTGGCATCTGTAGAAGACCCGTTCCATTGGTAGATGTTGGGGGTCAGGACTGGATGGTGTGCAAGTTGCTGAGTGGAAGGAGGTTGGATGTCAGCGTCTGTAGAAGACACATTCCATTGGTAGATGTTGGGGGTCAGGATTGGATGGTGTGCAGGTGCTGGGTGGAAGGAGGTCGAATGTTGGCGTCTGTAGAAGACACGTTCCATTGGTAGATGTTGGGGGTCAGGATTGGATGGTGTGCAGGTGCTGGGTGGAAGGAGGTCAAATGTTGGCATCTGTAGAAGACATGTTCCATTGGTAGATGTTGGGGGTCAGGATTGGATTGTGTGCAGGTTGCTGGGTGGAAGGAGGTCGAATGTTGGCGTCTGTAGAAGACACTTTCGATTGGTAGATTTTGGGGGTCAGGACTGGATGGTGTGCAGGTTGCTGAGTGGAAGGAGGTTGAATGTCAGAGTCTGTAGAAGACACATTCCATTGGTAGATGTTGGGGGTCAGGATTGGATGGTGTGCAGGTGCTGGGTAGAAGGACGTCAAATGTTGGCATCTGTAGAAGACACGTTCCATTGGTAGATGATGGTGTGCAGGTTGCTGAGTGGAAGGAGGTTGAATGTCAGCGTCTGTAGAAGACATGTTCCATTGGTAGATGTTGGGGGCCAGGATTGGATGGTGTGCAGGTTGCTGGGTGGAAGGAGGTCGAATGTCGGCGTCTGTAGAAGACACGTTACATAGGTAGATGTTGGGGGTCAGGATTGGATGGTGTGCAGGTGCTGGGTGGAAGGAGGTCAAATGTTGGCATCTGTAGAAGACATGTTCAATTGGTAGATGTTGGGGGTCAGGATTGGATGCTGTGCAGGTTGCTGGGTGGAAGGAGGTCGAATGTCAGCGTCTGTAGAAGACACATTCCATTGGTAGATGTTGGGGGTCAGGACTGGATGGTGTGCAGATTGCTGGGTGGAAGGAGGTTGAATGTTGGCGTCTGTAGAAGACCCGTTCCATTGGTAGATGTTGGGGGTCAGGATTGGATGGTGTGCAGGTTGCTGGGTGGAAGGAGGTCGAATGTTGGTGTCTGTAGAAGACACTTTCGATTGGTAGATTTTGGGGGTCAGAACTGGATGGTGTGCAGGTTGCTGGGTGGAAGGAGGTTGAATGTCAGCGTCTGTAGAAGACACGTTCCATTGGCAGATGATAGGGGTCAGGACTGGATGGTGTGCAGATTGCTGGGTGGAAGGAGGTTGAATGTCAGCATCTGTAGAAGACACGTTCCATTGGTAGATGTTGGGGTCAGGATTGGATGGTGTGCAGGTTGCTGAGTGGAAGGAGGTTGGATGTCAGCGTCTGTAGAAGACACATTCCATTGGTAGATGTTGGGGGGTCAGGATTGGATGGTGTGCAGGTGCTGGGTGGAAGGAGGTTGAATGTTGACGTCTGTAGAAGACACGTTTAATTGGTAGATGTTGGGGTCAGGATTGGATGGTGTGCAGGTTGCTGGGTAGAAGGACGTCAAATGTTGGCATCTGTAGTAGACACGTTACATAGGTAGATGTTGGGGGTCAGGATTGGATGGTGTGCAGGTGCTGGGTGGAAGGAGGTCAAATGTTGGCATCTGTAGAAGACATGTTCAATTGGTAGATGTTGGGGGTCAGGATTGGATGCTGTGCAGGTTGCTGGGTGGAAGGAGGTTGAATGTCAGCGTCTGTAGAAGACACTTTCGATTGGTAGATTTTGGGGGTCAGGACTGGATGGTGTGCAGATTGCTGGGTGGAAGGAGGTTGAATGTTGGCGTCTGTACAAGACACTTTCGATTGGTAGGTGATGGGGGTCAGGATTGGATGGTGTGCAGGTTGCTGAGTGGAAGGAGGTTGAATCTCAGCGTCTGTAGAAGACACGTTCCATTGGTAGATGTTGGGGGTCAGGATTGGATGGTGTGCAGGTTGCTGGGTGGAAGGAGGTTGAATGTCAGCGTCTGTAGAAGACACGTTCCATTGGTAGATGTTGGTGTTCAGGATTGGATGGTGTGCAGGTTGCTGGGTGGAAGGAGGTCGAATGTCGGCGTCTGTAGAAGACACGTTCCATTGGTAGTTGTTGGGGGTCAGGACTGGATGGTGTGCAGGTGCTGGGTGGAAGGAGGTCGAATGTCGGCGTCTGTAGAAGACATGTTCCATTGGTAGATGTTGGGGGTCAGGACTGGATGGTGTGCAGGTTGCTGGGTGGAAGGAGGTTGAATGTTGGCGTCTGTAATAGACACGTTCCATTGGTAGATGATGGAGGTCAGGATTGGATTGTGTGCAGGTTGCTGAGTGGAAGGAGGTTGAATGTCAGCGTCTGTAGAAGACATGTTCCATTGGTAGATGTTGGGGGCCAGGACTGGATGGTGTGCAGGTTGCTGGGTGGAAGGAGGTCGAATGTCGGCGTCTGTAGAAGACACGTTACATAGGTAGATGTTGGGGGTCAGGATTGGATGGTGTGCAGGTGCTGGGTGGAAGGAGGTCAAATGTTGGCATCTGTAGAAGACATGTTCAATTGGTAGATGTTGGGGGTCAGGATTGGATGCTGTGCAGGTTGCTGGGTGGAAGGAGGTTGAATGTCAGCGTCTGTAGAAGACACTTTCGATTGGTAGATTTTGGGGTCAGGACTGGATGGTGTGCAGATTGCTGGGTGGAAGGAGGTTGAATGTTGGCGTCTGTACAAGACACTTTCGATTGGTAGATGTTGGGGGTCAGAACTGGATGGTGTGCAGGTTGCTGGGTGGAAGGAGGTTGAATGTCAGCGTCTGTAGAAGACACATTCCATTGGTAGATGTTGGGGGTCAGGATTGGATGGTGTGCAGGTGCTAGGTGGAAGGAGGTCAAATGTTGGCATCTGTAGAAGACACGTTCCAATGGTAGATGTTGGGGGTCAGGACTGGATGGTGGAAGAAGGTCGAATGTTGGCGTCTGTAGAAGACACGTTCCATTGGTAGATGTTGGGGTTCAGGATTGGATGGTGTACAGGTTGCTGGTTGGAAGGAGGTCGAATGTCGGCGTCTGTAGAAGACACGTTCCATTGGTAGATGATAGGGGTCAGGACTGGATGGTGTGCAGATTGCTGGGTGGAAGGAGGTTGAATGTCAGCATCTGTAGAAGACACGTTCCATTGGTAGATGTTGGGGGTCAGGACTGGATGGTGTGCAAGTTGCTGGGTGGAAGGAGGTTGAATGTCAGCGTCTGTAGAAGACACATTCCATTGGTAGATGTTGGGGGTCAGGATTGGATGGTTTGCAGGTGCTGGGTAGAAGGAGGTTGAATGTTGGCGTCTGTAGAAGACACGTTTAATTGGTAGATGTTGGGGGTCAGGATTGGATGGTGTGCAGGTTGCTGGGTAGAAGGACGTCAAATGTTGGCGTCTGTAGAAGACACGTTCCATTGGTAGTTGTTGGGGGTCAGGACTGGATGGTGTGCAGGTTGCTGGGTGGAAGGAGGTTGAATGTTGGCGTCTGTAGAAGACACGTTCAATTGGTAGATGTTGGGGGTCAGGATTGGATGGTGTGCAGGTTGCTGGGTGGAAGGAGGTTGAATGTCAGCGTCTGTAGAAGACACGTTCCATTGGTAGATGTTGGGGGTCAGGATTGGATGGTGTGCAGGTTGCTGGGTGGAAGGAGGTCGAATGTCAGCGTCTGTAGAAGACACGTTCCATTGGTAGATGTTGGGGGTCAGGATTGGATGGTGTGCAGGTTGCTGGGTGGAAAGAGGTCGAATGTCGGCGTCTGTAGAAGACACGTTCCATTGGTAGATGTTGGGGGTCAGGATTGGATGGTGTGCAGGTTGCTGGGTGGAAGGAGGTCGAATGTCGGCGTCTGTAGAAGACACGTTCCATTGGTAGATGTTGGGGGTCAGGATTGGATGGTGTGCAGGTTGCTGAGTGGAAGGAGGTTGAATGTAGAAGACTGTAGAAGACATGTTCCATTGGTAGATGTTGGGGGCCAGGACTGGATGGTGTGCAGGTTGCTGGGTGGAAGGAGGTCGAATGTCGGCGTCTGTAGAAGACACGTTCCATTGGTAGATGTTGGGGGTCAGGATTGGATGGTGTGCAGGTTGCTGGGTGGAAAGAGGTCGAATGTCGGCGTCTGTAGAAGACACGTTCCAGGATGCAGGTGCCAGGATTCTTTCCTTCACCCGGCAGAATAAGAGGAAATGATACTGCTGGAGAAAGAAGTTCTCTACCAGATTGTGGGAAGAGAGAATTCTCTCAGCTAAACACCCCACAAGATTCAGGGAGTGAGTCACCTCCATGAGTCAGAGAGTCGAGCTCAGAGGAAACGGCCTCAGTCACCTCTTAAAGGGACACGGGACTTCTAGAAAGCAGAACTTCTCTAAGACTTTATTTTGTTCTCGGTTGTGTTTGGTCTTCTAGAAGTCTCACTTTTTCAGTGATGCAAATCAAGACTCGGGAAGTCATACTGAATCGCCAGGATTTATTTGGGGGTGAAATAACATTTTGCAACCTCATCCGAAGTAATGGGGAGCACTGACGCGTTTCTCACATCAGCACCTAGTAATACAGATCTATGACTCGCACACGAGGCGTTTCTCTGCTCCTCAATGCCGTCATTTCACCTCTAATGGGGTTCAGCGTTATTCTGTGCATCAGGCCAGTTCCCTATCGTGTGTTTAAAAAAAAACTCCAGGCAAAACTTTACGTTTTGGATGGATTAAGGGAGGGTTATACCCTTGTGGGGTTTTAGTTGCCATCTGTGTCCCATTGAGGAGATTTTCCTTCACTTCCTGTCCCCTAGCCAAACAGGAAGTGAGCTGGAATCCCTCCAAAGTGAGGGAATTCCTGGCTGTCACCAGAACTTGTGTCTCCATTGGAAGATTTCCCTCTATTCCAGTTTTCAGATTTTCTTTCATGTTTTTAGTGATGGTCACCGGGACAGATAGAGGGGGGTCTCCTCCATCTCCTCTCCATCCATCTTTCCATTCTACTGAAGAAAATCTCTATAAAAAGTTCACTTTTCCTTTTAAAGCTGAAATCTTTATTAATATGTCCTTCAATGTATTCTTTTGATGCAAGTGGTAGAAGCACCTGAATTTGACGTTGGCCTTTTGCAGTCTCTGTACAGCGGAGCTCAGATTGGGGCTTCTAAGGGAGATGCAGCACCAATCAATAGTGCTGTATAGTGTATGGAACATGCGGATAGGAGGAGAGAGCAGAGCAGAAGTAGGATGAACAAATCCCGGCGCTTCCTGTATGAGAGGCAGCATGGAGTGCGTTCCGTTGTCACCCACAGGCGTGTTCCAGGATCACCTGATTTAAAGGAAGAAGGAGGCAGCATGGAGTGTGTTCCGTTGTCCCCAGCAGGCGTGTTCCAGGATTACCTGATTACAGGAAGAAGGCAGCATGGAGTGTGTTCCCTTGTCCCCAGCAGGCGTGTTCCAGGATTACCTGATAACAGGAAGAAGGCAGCATGGAGTGTGTTCTGTTGTCCCCCGCAGACGTGTTCCAGGCTCCCTGGATTACAGGAAGAAGGCAGCATGGAGTGTGTTCCGTTGTCCCCAGCAGGCATTTTCCAGGATCACCTGATTACAAGAAGAAGGCAGCATGGAGTGTGTTCTGTTGTTCCCAGCAGGCGTGTTCCAAGATCACCTGATTACAGGAAGAAGGCAGCATGGAGTGTGTTCTGTTGTCCCCAGCAGGCGTGTTCCAGGATCACAGTTAGAAGGCAGCGTGGAGTGTGTTCTGTTGTCCCCAGCAGGCGTGTTCCAGGATCACAGTTAGGATCACCTGATTACAAGAAGGCAGCATTGAGTGTGTTCCGTTGTCCAGAGCAGGCAATTTCTAGGATCACCTGATTACAAGAAGAAGGCAGCATGAAGTGTGTTCCGTTGTCCCCAGCAGGCATTTTCCAGGATCACAGTTAGAAGGCAGCATGGAGTGTGTTCTGTTTGTCCCCAGCAGGCGTGTTCCAGGATCACAGTTAGATGGCAGCATGGAGTGTGTTCTGTTGTCCCCAGCAGGCGTAATCCAGGATCACCTGATTACAGGAAGAAGGCAGCATGGAGTGTGTTCTGTTGTCCCCAGCAGGCGTATTCCAGGATCACCTGATTACAGGAAGAAGGCAGCATGGAGTGTGTTTTGTTGTCTACAGCAGGCGTGTTCCAGGATCACCTGATTACAGGAAGAAGGCACCATGGAGTGTGTTCTGTTGTCCCCAGCAGGCGTGTTCCAGGATCACAGTTAGAAGGCAGCATGGAGTGTGTTCTGTTGTCCCCAGCAGGCGTATTCCAGGATCACCTGATTACAGGAAGAAGGCAGCATGGAGTGTGTTCTGTTGTCCCCAGCAGGCGTATTCCAGGATCACCTGATTACAGGAAGAAGGCACCATGGAGTGTGTTCTGTTGTCCCCAGCAGGCATGTTCCAGGATCACAATTAGATGGCAGCATGGAGTGTGTTCTGTTGTCCCCAGCAGGTGTATTCCAGGATCACCTGATTACAGGAAGAAGGCACCATGGAGTGTGTTCTGTTGTCCCCAGCAGGCGTGTTCCAGGATCACAGTTAGAAGGCAGCATGGAGTGTGTTCTGTTGTCCCCAGCAGGCGTGTTCCAGGATCACAGTTAGAAGACAGCATGGAGTGTGTTCTGTTGTCCCCAGCAGGCATATTCCAGGATCACCTGATTACAGGAAGAAGGCAGCATGGAGTGTGTTTTGTTGTCTACAGCAGGCGTGTTCCAGGATCACCTGATTACAGGAAGAAGGCACCATGGAGTGTGTTCTGTTGTCCCCAGCAGGCGTGTTCCAGGATCACAGTTAGAAGGCAGCATGGAGTGTGTTCTGTTGTCCCCAGCAGGCGTGTTCCAGGATCACAGTTAGAAGACAGCATGGAGTGTGTTCTGTTGTCCCCAGCAGGCATATTCCAGGATCACCTGATTACAGGAAGAAGGCAGCATGGAGTGTGTTTTGTTGTCTACAGCAGGCGTGTTCCAGGATCACCTGATTACAGGAAGAAGGCAGCATGGAGTGTGTTCTGTTGTCCCCAGCAGGCGTATTCCAGGATCACCTGATTACAGGAAGAAGGCACCATGAAGTGTGTTCTGTTGTCCCCAGCAGGCGTGTTCCAGGATCACAGTTAGAAGACAGCATGGAGTGTGTTCTGTTGTCCCCAGCAGGCATATTCCAGGATCACCTGATTACAGGAAGAAGGCAGCATGGAGTGTGTTTTGTTGTCTACAGCAGGCGTGTTCCAGGATCACCTGATTACAGGAAGAAGGCAGCATGGAGTGTGTTCTGTTGTCCCCAGCAGGCGTATTCCAGGATCACCTGATTACAGGAAGAAGGCACCATGGAGTGTGTTCTGTTGTCCCCAGCAGGCATATTCCAGGATCACAATTAGATGGCAGCATGGAGTGTGTTCTGTTGTCCCCAGCAGGTGTATTCCAGGATCACCTGATTACAGGAAGAAGGCAGCATGGAGTGTGTTCTGTTGTCCCCAGCAGACGTATTCCAGGATCACCTGATTACAGGAAGAAGGCACCATGGAGTGTGTTCTGTTGTCCCCAGCAGGCGTGTTCCAGGATCACAGTTAGAAGACAGCATGGAGTGTGTTCATTTGTCCCCAGCAGGCGTGTTCCAGGATCACAGTTAGAAGACAGCATGGAGTGTGTTCTGTTGTCCCCAGCAGGCATATTCCAGGATCACTGGAAGAAGGTAGCTTGGAGGACTGTGCAGTGCAACAATGTCAGGATAAAGACTTGAACCCCCCCAGCGGAGGGCCTATGCTCCCCCTATGTACTAACGGTTTCCTGTTGAGTTTTGATGGGGCTGTACCGTCTGATCTGTTCCTCTCGTCTATAAATCTGGGTGGAGATCACAGACGTGGTGCATGTTGGCTGATCACATTTTGCACACTTGTAGTGCTTTGCTCTCAGCCCATTATACAGCTTTTGGGTTGCCGTGTCTCTGGAATATTGTTGGAGTCATTGCTGGACGTGTCTATGGAAAGAACGATGGATGATGTTGGCACAGTGAAGGGGATGGAGGTGTTTTGTAGCGGGAATGTGCGGGGGCCGATATCTTCTCAGCATCTGATTGGATTACAGAAGAGACAGACTGGCTCTTTAACATTAAACAATCCCTTTGGCTGGGCACAGCGGGCAGCATACCAGCCTGGACTTGGCAGGATAGTCATTGGGCTGGTCAGCCGTTTACTCCCAAGACCGATGTGCTGCTTCTAGGTCCCCTCTGGGCTTTAGGGTGCTTGAAAGGGCTCCAGATTTCCTAAAGGGGATTTCCATGATTTGTCCAACTTCCCCAACCTCAGCTTGTGTTTTCCCAGCATTGTTATATAGACGTCTTTCCTAATTCACACTCTTCAGATATTTTCCTGTGTGCCCCGTGCCCACCTCACTCTGGAAGGCCGTCCACAAGGTTTAGGAGGGTGTCTATGGGAATGTTTGACCATTCTTCCAGAAGAGCATTTGTGAGGTCAGGCACTGATGTTGGATGAGAAGGCCTGGCTCACAGTCTCCACTCTAATTCATCCCAAAGGTGTTCTAACGGTTGAGGTCAGGACTCTGTGCACGACAGTCAAGTTCCTCCACCCCAAACTCGCTCATCCATGTCTTTATGGACCTTGCTTTGTGCTCTGGTGTGCAGTCATGTTGGAACTAGAAGGGGCCGTCCCCAAACTCCTCCCACAAAGTTGGGAGCAAGAAATTGTCCAAAATGTCTTGGTATGCTGACGCCTTAAAAGTTCCCTTCACTGGAACTAAGGGGCCAAACCCAACCCCTGAAAAACAACCCCCCACCATAATCCCCCCCTTCCCCCACATCATAACCTCCCTTCCCCTCACACTATAATCCCCCCTCCCCCCCACCATAATCCCCCCTCCTCCAAATAATTTGGACCAGTGTACAAAGCAAGGTCCATAAAGACATGGATGAGCAAGTTTGGGGTGGAGGAACTTGACTGGCCTGCACAGACTCCTGACCTCAACCCCATAGAACACCTTTGGGATGAATTAGAGCGGAGACTGTGAGCCAGGCCTTCTCATCCAACATCAGTGTCTGACCTCACAAATGCTCTTCTGGAAGAATGGTCAAACATTCCCATAGACACCCTCCTAAACCTTGTGGACGGCCTTCCCAGAAGAGGTGAAGCTGTTATAGCTGCAAAGGGGCGGAGCCAACTCAATATTGAACCCTCCGGACTAAAACTGGGAGGTCATTAAAGTTCATGTGTGTGTAAAGGCAGGCGTCCCAATACTTTTGGGAATATAGTGGAAGTTCTTCTATAAGTTTCATCCTCTCTGGAAATATAGAAAACAGGAAATTGTTCTCCCCCAGAAAAAGGAGTAAAGAGATGATCTGCCTTTTCTATATGGGGGGGGGATGGTCTGTACCTCACAATGAACCTTTGTGTGAATCTCCCCTGTAAGTTCCGACACTTCCACCCAATAGACATGAATGATGGGAGCGACCCACCAGACGTGTGCCCGGGGGAGCGACCCACCAGACGTGTGCCCGGGGGGAGCGACCCACCAGACGTGTGCCCGGGGGGAGCGACCCACCAGACGTGTGCCCGGGGGGAGCGACCCACCAGACGTGTGTCCGGGGGGAGCGACCCACCAGACGTGTGCCCGGGGGAGCGACCCACCAGACGTGTGCCCGGGGGGAGCGACCCACCAGACGTGTGCCCGGGGGGAGCGACCCACCAGACGTGTGCCCGGGGGGAGCGACCCACCAGACGTGTGCCCGGGGGGAGCGACCCACCAGACGTGTGTCCGGGGGGAGCGACCCACCAGACGTGTGTCCGGGGGGAGCGACCCACCAGACGTGTGCCCGGGGGAGCGACCCACCAGACGTGTGCCCGGGGGGAGCGACCCACCAGACGTGTGCCCGGGAGCGACCCACCAGACGTGTGCCCGGGGGGAGCGACCCACCAGACGTGTACCCGGGGGGGAGCGACCCACCAGACGTGTGCCCGGGGGGAGCGACCCACCAGACGTGTGCCCGGGGGGAGCGACCCACCAGACGTGTGCCCGGGAGCAGCGACCCACCAGACGTGTGCCCGGGGGGAGCGACCCACCAGACGTGTACCCGGGGGGAGCGACCCACCAGACGTGTGCCCGGGGGGAGCGACCCACCAAACGTGTGTCCGGGGGAGCTACTCACCAGACGTGTGCCCGGGGGAGCGACCCACCAGACGTGTGCCCGGGGGAGCTACCCACCAGACGTGTGCCCGGGGGAGCGACCCACCAGACGTGTGCCCGGGGGAGCGACCCACCAGACGTGTGCCCGGGAGCGACCCACCAGACGTGTACCCGGGGGGAGCGACCCACCAGACGTGTGCCCGGGGGAGCGACCCACCAGACGTGTACCCGGGGGGAGCGACCCACCAGACGTGTGTCCGGGGGAGCTACTCACCAGACGTGTGCCCGGGGGAGCTACCCACCAGACGTGTGCCCGGGGGGAGCGACCCACCAGACGTGTGCCCGGGGGGAGCTACTCACCAGACGTGTGCCCGGGGGAGCTACCCACCAGACGTGTACCCGGGGGGAGCGACCCACCAGACGTGTACCCGGGGGGGAGCGACCCACCAGACGTGTGCCCGGGGGGAGCGACCCACCAGACGTGTGCTCGGGGGAGCGACCCACCAGACGTGTGCCCGGGGGGAGCGACCCACCAGACGTGTACCCGGGGGGGAGCGACCCACCAGACGTGTGCCCGGGGGAGCGACCCACCAGACGTGTACCCGGGGGGGAGCGACCCACCAGACGTGTGCCCGGGGGGGAGCGACCCACCAGACGTGTGCCCGGGGGGAGCGACCCACCAGACGTGTGCCCGGGGAAGCGACCCACCAGACGTGTGCCCGGGGGGAGCGACCCACCAGACGTGTGCCCGGGGGGAGCGACCCACCAGACGTGTGCCCGGGGGGAGCGACCCACCAGACGTGTGCCCGGGGGAGCGACCCCCCAGACGTGTGCCCGGGGGGCATTCATACTACAATCTCTCCAACATTCAATAAACATTCATCAAGTGCCCAACTTTCTAAATGTGCCCATCTGTGTAGAAATCGTTTCATGGTGGGGGAAGCCTGACGGACGTTAATATGGGGTGCTTGGCTGGTATTATTGGGGGGTGCTTGGCTGATATTATGGGGGGTGCTTGGCTGGTATTATTGGGGGGTGCTTGGCTGATATTATGGGGGGTGCTTGGCTGGTATTATGGGGGGTGCTTGGCTGGTATTATGGGGGGGTGCTTGGCTGATATTATTGGGGGGTGCTTGGCTGATATTATGGGGGGTGCTTGGCTGGTATTATGGGGGGGTGCTTGGCTGGTATTATGGGGGGTGCTTGGCTGGTATTATTGGGGGGTGCTTGGCTGATATTATGGGGGGTGCTTGGCTGGTATTATGGGGGGGTGCTTGGCTGGTATTATGGGGTGCTTGGCTGGTATTATGGGGGGTGCTTGGCTGGTATTATGGGGGGTGCTTGGCTGGTATTATGGGGGGTGCTTGGCTGGTATTATGGGGGGTGCTTGGCTGATATTATGGGGGGTGCTTGGCTGGTGTTATGGGGGGTGCTTGGCTGGTATTATGGGATGCTTGGCTGGTATTATGGGGTGATTGGTATTATGGGATGCTTGGCTGGTATTATGGGGGGTGCTTGGCTGGTATTATGGGGGGTGCTTGGCTGGTATTATGGGATGCTTGGCTGGTATTATTGGGGGGTGCTTGGCTGGTATTATTGGGGGGTGCTTGGCTGGTATTATGGGGGGTGCTTGGCTGGTATTATGGGGGGTGCTTGGCTGGTATTATGGGATGCTTGGCTGGTATTATGGGGGGTGCTTGGCTGGTATTATTGGGGGGTGCTTGGCTGATATTATGGGGGGTGCTTGGCTGGTATTATTGGGGGGTGCTTGGCTGATATTATGGGGGGTGCTTGGCTGGTATTATGGGGGGTGCTTGGCTGATATTATGGGGGGTGCTTGGCTGGTATTATTGGGGGGTGCTTGGCTGATATTATGGGGGGTGCTTGGCTGGTATTATTGGGGGGTGCTTGGCTGATATTATGGGGGGTGCTTGGCTGGTATTATTGGGGGGTGCTTGGCTGATATTATGGGGGGTGCTTGGCTGGTATTATTGGGGGGTGCTTGGCTGATATTATGGGGGGTGCTTGGCTGGTATTATGGGGGGTGCTTGGCTGGTATTATGGGGGGTGCTTGGCTGGTATTATGGGGGGTGCTTGGCTGATATTATGGGGGGTGCTTGGCTGGTGTTATGGGGGGTGCTTGGCTGGTATTATGGGATGCTTGGCTGGTATTATGGGGTGATTGGTATTATGGGATGCTTGGCTGGTATTATGGGGGGTGCTTGGCTGGTATTATGGGGGGTGCTTGGCTGGTATTATGGGATGCTTGGCTGGTATTATGGGGGGTGCTTGGCTGGTATTATGGGGGGTGCTTGGCTGGTATTATGGGGGGTGCTTGGCTGGTATTATGGGATGCTTGGCTGGTATTATGGGGGGTGCTTGGCTGGTATTATGGGATGCTTGGCTGGTATTATGGGGGGTGCTTGGCTGGTATTATGGGGGGTGCTTGGCTGGTATTATGGGGTGCTTTGCTGATATTATGGGGGGTGCTTGGCTGGTATTATGGGGGGTGCTTGGCTGGTATTATGGGGTGCTTTGCTGATATTATGGGGGGTGCTTGGCTGGTATTATGGGGGGGTGCTTGGCTGGTATTATGGGGGGTGCTTGGCTGGTATTATGGGGGGGTGCTTGGCTGGTATTATGGGGGGTGCTTGGCTGGTATTATGGGGGGGTGCTTGGCTGGTATTATGGGGGGGTGCTTGGCTGGTATTATGGGGGGTGCTTGGCTGGTATTATGGGGGGGTGCTTGGCTGGTATTATGAACACTTGCTGGGTTAGCTCATTGCTCCATTATAGGGATGTCAGGCACTGCATTAAGACCCGGTCACCTTGTCTATTCAGGGCAAAGTGGCGCGGTCGGTGTAAAGCCCACAGAAGTATGTAGCTGTAAACTTACATTGGGTTATGTTACTGTTTTAGATTTACATAGAGCCTAGAGGGGCCGATTATTGGATGTAGGTAGGTGGCGGGCCCTGATTATTGGCTGTAGGTAGGTGGCAGGCCCTGATTATTGGCTGTAGGTAGGTGGCGGGTCCTGATTATTGGCTGTAGGTAGGTGGCGGGTCCTGATTATTGGATGTAGGTAGGTGGCGGGCCCTGATTATTGGTTGTAGGTAGGTGGCAGGCCCTGATTATTGGCTGTAGGTAGGTGGCGGGTCCTGATTATTGGCTGTAGGTAGGTGGCGGTCCTGATTATTGGCTGTAGGTAGGTGGCGGGTCCTGATTATTGGTTGTAGGTAGGTGGCAGGCCCTGATTATTGGTTGTAGGTAGGTGGCGGGCCCTGATTATTGGCTGTAGGTAGGTGGCAGGCCCTGATTATTGGTTGTAGGTAGGTGGCAGGCCCTGATTATTGGCTGTAGGTAGGTGGCAGGCCCTGATTATTGGTTGTAGGTAGGTGGCAGGCCCTGATTATTGGTTGTAGGTAGGTGGCGGGCCCTGATTATTGGTTGTAGGTAGGTGGCGGGTCCTGATTATTGGTTGTAGGTAGGTGGCGGGTCCTGATTATTGGCTGTAGGTAGGTGGCGGGTCCTGATTATTGGCTGTAGGTAGGTGGCGGGTCCTGATTATTGGCTGTAGGTAGGTGGCAGGCCCTGATTATTGGCTGTAGGTAGGTGGCAGGCCCTGATTATTGGTTGTAGGTAGGTGGCGGGTCCTGATTATTGGCTGTAGGTAGGTGGCGGGTCCTGATTATTGGCTGTAGGTAGGTGGCGGGTCCTGATTATTGGCTGTAGGTAGGTGGCGGGTCCTGATTATTGGCTGTAGGTAGGTGGCAGGCCCTGATTATTGGCTGTAGGTAGGTGGCAGGCCCTGATTATTGGTTGTAGGTAGGTGGCAGGCCCTGATTATTGGCTGTAGGTAGGTGGCAGGCCCTGATTATTGGCTGTAGGTAGGTGGCAGGCCCTGATTATTGGTTGTAGGTAGGTGGCAGGCCCTGATTATTGGCTGTAGGTAGGTGGCAGGCCCTGATTATTGGTTGTAGGTAGGTGGCAGGCCCTGATTATTGGTTGTAGGTAGGTGGCAGGCCCTGATTATTGGTTGTAGGTAGGTGGCGGGCCCTGATTATTGGTTGTAGGTAGGTGGCGGGCCCTGATTATTGGCTGTAGGTAGGTGGCGGGCCCTGATTATTGGCTGTAGGTAGGTGGCGGGCCCTGATTATTGGTTGTAGGTAGGTGGCGGGCCCTGATTATTGGTTGTAGGTAGGTGGCGGGTCCTGATTATTGGTTGTAGGTAGGTGGCGGGTCCTGATTATTGGCTGTAGGTAGGTGGCAGGCCCTGATTATTGGCTGTAGGTAGGTGGCAGGCCCTGATTATTGGCTGTAGGTAGGTGGCAGGCCCTGATTATTGGTTGTAGGTAGGTGGCAGGCCCTGATTATTGGCTGTAGGTAGGTGGCAGGCCCTGATTATTGGTTGTAGGTAGGTGGCAGGCCCTGATTATTGGTTGTAGGTAGGTGGCAGGCCCTGATTATTGGTTGTAGGTAGGTGGCAGGCCCTGATTATTGGCTGGTTTGGAAATTCTTGAAGAATAAGTACATTGAATTTCTGAACTCGGTCAGAGAAGAACGATGATTGTATTTCCTGGAGAACTGGATTGCCCAGATTCCTGATGCTTGAGGTGTACAGACAACGATCGACTCTCATATCCACACTGAATACATTACTGCAGGGCTTTCAGGCATGTTCTTTAATGTTGTGAAATTTCATTATCCAATAGATGGCAAAAGGACGAATATACTGTTTATTTGGTTGTTGCCCATCGGGTGTTATGAATATTGGAGAAGATGAACGCCATCTTGATTTACCGGTTCAGATTTGTTTCGGTCTTCATCTCTTCGCGGTATTCAATGTTTCCACCTAAACATTTGAGGCCGCCATGTTGTTGGTTGGTATTAGGCTGGGCCATTCCTTGAAATTTAGGGATATTTCTGGTACCGAGGGAGGAGATGAATAGACTGAAAAATGAAATGTATTGATTTATGAACCAAAACCCAAAGAACCGAAGTCCAGACACATTGTTGTAACAATCTCTATTTTCATTCGTTGGCTGCATTGTGATAGCAGACGGGTAATATGTCTAAATATATCCATGCCATACAAAGGTCACCAGCCAACACTGCCCAGCGCACTTGGTAATGTAAGGTCAGACCTTCTGGTCCTCAGAACTTCAGGTCTGTATGAGGAAAGCTTTCCAAGAGACGTATCCTTGGTCTGTGCCAGCATAGGGATTGGGGAGCAGGAGGAACGTTTCCAATAAGAATTGAACCACTTCCAGTCCGGGACAATTCTGATCTTCCTCTCCTACCTGTAAAAACATCTATTCTTTGCTATAAAACCACTTAGAACCCCCCGAACCTTATATACATTTTTAAGCAGAAACCCTAGAGAATACAATGGTGGGTGTTGCATATTTTTATGTCATGCGGTATTTGCGCAGCGGTTTTTCAAACACAAATTTCATGCAAAAAATTCACTTTAATGGATTGTAATGAGGGCTTCTCCTTTGCAGAGGACGGGGTTGTGGTTTGTACGGTGAGGCTGTGATTGGGAGTTCAGTGACTACAATGGCTGATTTCTTCTTGTTTCCGGTTTTTATTGAGATATTTGCCGGTCTCATATCACTTGTGTCTATGGCTGAGTCTGGCTCTGCCGTTCAGAGTTTGTTCTTTGTGTTCTCATCTGAAAAACCAGCAACAGGAAGCGGCATAACAATCTGTCCTACAGCATGAAATATTATTGTCCTCCTTCCCTGCCCAGAAACTGCCATTAGGATCATTAATCTGATAAGACATTGACATTCCACGCCTCCACCCGAGGACCACGGCCCACGTACATTTATAATGAACAACCTTAACATGAAACATTCCTAATGAGCCGTGTGGAAGAAAAATCCACTTCCTCTCCTTTTTTTTATCTTTATTTTTTAAATTGATGCCTCAAAAATACATTTAGCCACTGGAAGTGGAGCAAAGAGCAATATAATATCTGATCTATCCTGTTATGGGAGCGTGTGACTCCCTGCCCGCCGTGTGACTCCCCGTCATGTGACTCCCTGCCCGCTGTGTGACTCCCCGTCATGTGACTCCCTGCCCGCCGTGTGACTCCCTGACCGCCGTGTGACTCCCTGACCGCCGTGTGACTCCCTGCCATGTGACTCCCTGCCGTGTGACTCCCTGCCATGTGACTCCCCGTCATGTGACTCCCTGACCGCCGTGTGACTCCCTGACCGCCGTGTGACTCCCTGACCGCCGTGTGACTCCCCGTCATGTGACTCCCTGCCTGCCATGCAAATCCCTGCCCGCCGTGTGACTCTCTGCCCGCCATGTGACTCCCTGTCATGCGACTCCCTGCCCGCCGTGTGACTCCCTGCCCGCCGTGTGACTCCCTGCCCGCCGTGTGACTCCCTGCCCGCCATGTGACTCCCTGCCCGCCATGTGACTCCCCGTCATGCGACTCCCTGCCCGCCATGCAAATCCCTGCCCGCCGCGTGACTCCCTGCCCGCCGTGTGACTCCCTGCCCGCCATGTGACTCCCCGTCATGCGACTCCCTGCCCGCCATGCAAATCCCTGCCCGCCATGTGACTCCCTGACCGCCGTGTGACTCCCTGTCATGTGACTCCCTGCCCGCCGTGTGGCTCCCTGCCCGCCGTGTGACTCCCCGCCATGTGACTCGGCTGATGTTTGGCCCAGTGCATTCACATGAGGACTCTATAGACTGGCCAGTAAAGTGGACCTGTTCACACTCCATGGGCAAAATATAAGTTCTCTTTAGTAAATGAATGTCTGTGTGAGTCGCACTGTAACTGGGACAGGGGCTTTTGTAGTAGACTAGGGGCAAGCCTCCTATCCACTGGCTATGGGCCCTGTATTTTAGGGAAACACTACTCTTTGGGAGGTGGGTGCCTGGGGGACCATTGGAGTGGTCTTGTTTCTGATTCAAGTTCCTGTCTCTCAAACACACAGACTCGGGGAGTCTAGGCCCAGGATTCATGTTTAGGGCCTAGAATGCCTCATTACTAACAATGACTGCTCCACACTGTGGGACTCAGATGCAGATGGTAATATATTCAGCAGGCCACCTGGTGCCAGTGATCTCCTGATATCGTTTGTTTATTAAGGTGTTATATGTTATTCTGCTAAGTATGTCTTTCCCATTGGTAATTGTGGTAATTAACTCACCTATTGTTTCTGTCCGTCTCCTAGCAAACTATTGTGGGATGGGATGTGATGTATAATGTACTTTGTTGTGACCTTGGGGCCGGGAAGTCTGACCTGGAATGAGACATCTGATTAATCACAATATTGTCCAGGTGGCTAGTTGGTTAACTAACGTAATGTTTATAGTACATATCGATTGTTGTAATTCTATTCCTGTGTACAGTTTGTATTGTTCGGGTGATCGGGAGGGGAATGTCCTCCTGTGGGGTATAAATTATGAGTCTGAGTGTCAATAAACAGTCATTCCTTTGGAGTTCACACCTTGTCTGTCTGTTTGGGGTAAAGGTCGGTCTTGGCTCTCGGTCGGCTCGGAATGGTTTGGAGGGCAGGAGGAGCTTTTTGGCGGAAGGAAACACCTAATTGGGGTGCCGAGCAATTCCATCCAACACTCCACACGCAGCCAATGATTGGTTGAATTTTTAATGTGATTTTGGAGGAATAAAAATTATACTTTTTTTGTTTGACTGAAAATATGTCATAATTGTAGCACCTAAAAATTCCCTTCTGGAAATTGTGTAGGTCGTGTCGTGTATATGGTGGTGAGTAATTCCCATTGGGGTCAGGATTGGTGTGGCTGTACGATATGGAAAGCTCTGCGTAATACCTGGAATAAAGATATTGCCCCTCCCCCCCACCGCTGATTATACTCACCTTCCATTCACGCCTATGTTACCCCACTTTACCTGTTAGAACAAAGCGCAGGAGCCTGGTAAGGACTGGTCAATGACTGGTACTGACTGGTAATGACAAGTTCTGTCTGGTCAATGACTGGTAACGACTGGTACTGACTGGTAATGACAAGTTCTGTCTGGTCAATGACTGGTATTGACTGGTCAGTTGCTGGTAATGACAGATTTGATCTGGTCAGAGCTTACACAGGACTAAGGACTCTTCCCTTCCCCCACCTGATGGCACTCAGATCTGAGGTCTAACCACATAGAAAACCAGTTTGGGGGGCAGTGCCATCCCCCCACATACCTAGAAGTACCAGGTTGTTTGAAAAATGTCAACATTATTTCAATAAAAATAATTTTCCAAAAAAAAATCCCCCCCCAGGTTGATATTGCTGCTGTCCAAAGGTGTGTCTGTTGTTCCTCCATGTTATTGGTCAGATAATGGGGTGAAAGCAGAACCGGGGTACACGCAGGGGAACTTCTTGTTTTTACTAAACTGATTTATGATTGGAGGGGAGACTCCCCATCCCCCCCAGTATACGGTCTTCCATGGGGGTCAGTTGGACAGACGTGTTGTGCAAAGTGAAAATTATTCAGTTTGTTGAACAATAAAAATTTGCAGGAAGTTTGCAGAACTCTTTTATCTCCAAAACAATCGTTGAGTTTAAAGAATCCGCCGACAAACTTTCCACATTCCATAACCTGACAGAGAATCTCATCCCCCGCCCGTCCATTTCACACCGTCCTGCCGGCGGCACAACTTGTGGAATCTGGGAGGCTTCTGGTGCCTTATGGGAACAAAATTCAATGCATTGCTCCTGAATCTCACATCTCTATGGAAGGAAACGTGCAAAGGTCATATATATATATATATATATAGACATAAAATAAAGTATAATAGAGACTTGCTGGCCGAAGTCCTATTATTATTTATTATTATTATACAATATTTATATAGCGCCAACAGTTTACGTAGCGCTTTACAACTTGAGGGTAGACAGTACAAATACAATACAATTTGATACAGTAGGAATCAGAGGGCCCTGCTCCTTAGAGCTTACAATCTAAGAGGGAAGGTCAAGAGATACAAGAGGTAATAACTGTGGGTGATGTGCTGATTGAGAAGATAAATGTACAGTTGTTAGGTGGGGGCCAGATAGGCTTCTCTGAAGAGATGAGTTTTCAGGGATCGTCTGAAAGTGGATAAAGTAGGAGAAAATCGGACGGATTGGGGTAGAGCATGCCAGAGGATTGGGGAAGGCTCTGGAGAAGTCCTGAAGGCGAGCATGGGATGAGGTGACAAGGGAGTTTGAGAGCAGGAGGTCTTGGGAGGAGCGAAGAGAACGATTAGGTTGGTATTTTGTGACTAGGTTAGAGATGTAGCTGGGGGCCAGGTTGTGGACGGCTTTGTAAGTTATAGTTAGTATCTTGAATTTAATTCGGTGACTGAGTGGCAGCCAATGGAGGGATTGGCAGAGGGGTGTAGCAGACGCTGAGCGGTTTGTGTGGTGGATGAGCCTGGCCGCAGCGTTCATGATGGACTGAAGTGGGGAGGAGCCTATTTAGAGGTAAACCAATGAGGAGGGAGTTGCAGTAGTCAAGGCGGGAGAAGACCAGGGAGTGGATTAGAAGCTTTGTGGTGTCATTGGTTAGGAAGGGGCGTATCTTGGAGATGTTGCGGAGATTGAGGCGGCAAGTTTTGGATAGTGATAGAATGTGGGGTGGAAAGGTTAGTTCAGAGTCCAGGATTACACCTAGGACCTTGGCGTGGGGAGATGGGTTGATAGTTGAGCCGTTGATATTGACAGGGAAATCAGGGGAAGTGGCACCTGAGGGAGGAAATATCATGAGCTCGGTTTTGGATAGGTTGAGTTTGAGGAAGTGATGTGACATCCAGGCTGATATGTCTGCTAGTAAGTTGGTAATGCGTGAGGAGACAGATGGAGAGAGCTGGGGGGTGGAGAGATAGATTTGGGTGTCATCAGCGTAGAGATGATATTTAAAGCCGTGGGAGGCCATCAACTGACCCAAGGAGGTGGTGTAGATTGAGAAAAGGAGAGGTCCGAGAACAGAACCTTGGGGGACCCCGACGGAAAAAGGAAGAGGAGAGGAGGAAGTAGAGTTGTAAGTGACACTGAAGGAGCGGTGGGATAGGTAGGATGAGAACCAGCGAAGAGTACAGTCACGGAGACCAAAGGAGTGGAGTTTTTTGAGGAGGAGGGGGTGGTCCACTGTGTCAAAGTCCTAGTCCTTGTGTAGTGCTGCAGACCGTCCTCTTCTCTTCTCCTGCCTCCCTAGTGCTGCAGACTGTCCTCTTCTCTTCTCCTGCCTCCCTAGTGCTGCAGACCGTCCTCTTCTCTTCTCCTGCCTCCCTAGTGCTGCAGACCGTCCTCTTCTCTTCTCCTGCCTCCCTAGTGCTGCAGACCGTCCTCTTCTCCTGCTTCCCTAGTGCTGCAGGCCGTCCTCTTCTCTTCCCAGCCTCTTCTCTTCCCAGCCTCTTCTCTTCCCAGCCTCTTCTCTTCCCAGCCTCTTCTCTTCCCAGCCTCTTCTCTTCCCAGCCTCTTTTCTTCCCGTCCTCTTTTCTTCCCGTCCTCTTTTCTTCCCGTCCTCTTTTCTTCCCGTCCTCTTTTCTTCCCGTCCTCTTTTCTTCCCGTCCTCTTTTCTTCCCGTCCTCTTTTCTTCCCGTCCTCTTTTCTTCCCGTCCTCTTTTCTTCCCGTCCTCTTCTCTTCCCGTCCTCTTCTCTTCCCATCCTCTTCTCTTCTCCTGCCTCCAGTAGATGGGCATGTCATTGGTTGCCCAGAAATAGTTTGGCACAGGTCAGCAGCAGACAGTGGCCATAGGAAGAGAAGCTCTACCTGTTGAGAAGAGAATAGAAGAGGGTCTGATGCTGGTTTTGGTCTATGAAGACCTTCGATAGGAGAACACAGGAGGAGAACCTGATGGAATTCTTCTCTGGTCCTCTGTGCCGAAAACCTGACTGCCAATCAGGACTGGAATAATGTAAAACTCCACCCAACAAGACGGCCCCCATTATTATTATTTCTCATGGAATCTTCAGCCACAACCAGTTATGAGAATTGACTTCATACACAGAAATCTGAAGAGTCGCCTTCACAACGGTTTGTGGCTACAATAAAGTAAACTGTGGCCTTGTTTGCAAAGCATGCTGGGAATTTTGCCCCATCACATATCCTGTGTCTCCCGCAGCTCATCCAGGGACATCTCGCCCCGCGGGGAATCTTCATAAAACTCCCTAATTCGATCCTTGTCCTTCACAATCTGGAGGTGATTATCACAGAGAACATCCAGAGCAGCTGGCTGTGTTTGTGCTCTATTAGAGCTTATCAGTGGATTATCAAAGGAAGTCTCCAGAGAATCAAAAGTCTTGTGTGAAGTCTGTGTGTGTATGAGATAAAATTGTCACTTCAGGAAGCCGAGCGAGATAAAGACACAAAGCAGAGAAATCGTTCACCATGGAAGTGACTATGAGGAACATTGTGTCCTCCTCACCTGCCCCTATTGTTCACTGTGAGGAGCACTGCCAGCATGGGTGGGGAATGTTCATGGCAGTCACCCCCCTTTTTTTAATACATATATATATATAAGTATAAGCCGAACCATAAAATCACCTAAAATAGTGTAGTCTCCACTTGTTCCATTGTTGTCATTCTTTCCTCCTTGTCTTCAATCCTCTTTCTTTTACCTGATGATCCTGCTGGTGTCGTATCTTCTGGTCCTAGGAGGATGCAGCTCCCTAAGTAGGAGCGATGTTTTTACCTTTGGATACAAATCCTTTTGAACTCTAATGCCGCGTACTTTTCGCCATCAAGACGGACTTTCGACAGGCTTTCAAACGAACAGACTTGCCTACACACGATCACACCAAAGTCTGACAGATTCATAGGTGATGATGTACACCGGACTAAAATAAGGAAGTTGATAGCCAGTAGCCAACAGCTGCCCTAGTGTCGGTTTTCGTCCGTCGGACTAGCATACAGACGAGCGGATTTTTCGACCAGACTCGAGTCCGTCGGAAAGATTTGAAACATGTTCCAAATCTAAAATCCATCTGATTTTCAACCGAAAAAGTCCGCTGCAGGTCCGATGAAGCCCACGCACAGTTGGATTGTCCGACAGATTCGTCCCGTCGGACCAGTCCGGTCGAAAAGTCCGCCCGTGTGTACACGGCATAAGTTTGTGATGATGAAGGGGGCAGTATGTGCTGTTTTGGATATACAGGGGAACAAGACCTTGTGGGACATCCAAGTAATCAAAGGCATAAAAGGTGGATGGGCAAGGTGCCTAGACCTCCAAAAACAAAAAAGTATTCCTCTGGCCACGCCGTTTGAAATAATTTGCCATGACCCTGCCCCTTTAAGGCACGTACCTTTGCTAGCCTATGCTACACTGACAGCCCCTCCCAAGGACGACCCCTCTACCTATCAATGCAAATGGGAGAAAGTTCTGAACCCGACCTTCATGGAGGAGCAAAGGAATTATTCTCTTCACTTTGCACACAAATCTTCCATCCCAGGTAAAATCCAGGAATTTGATTATAAATTATTAACCGAGTGGTGGAGGGTCCCTGCAAGGCTCTGCAAGATACTCCCCAAAATTCCTTCCTTCTGCTAGAGGTCAAGATGAAGACGCTCCACATTTTCCGGTCTTGTCAAAAATTGTAAGGTTGGGGTTCATGTTCCTGATGGATCAGCAAATGTTAGACAAACCATGGAGGCAACTATCCATTAACTTTGCTGAGGATGTAAAGTAAACAGAGGCTCATGGGGATCACCATACATGAGAAGCTCCCCCCCCATACTCACCGATAACCATGCCATAAACTACAAAGATCATTAAAATTTGGCCAACTCTCTCCTTTCACTATTCTTGGATACATCGGTCCATAAGGATATTACCCTATGGTCGGTCCTCATAGGACTCCTTAACACCCTTGTCCCACCACACCCTCACCTTTCCTATGTTTCTGTTCCTTCTTTCCATACATACCATATTCTCTCTCCTCTTCACTCTTCTGTGTCTTATGCCGATATTCACCGTTTATTACCTCAGAATTCAAAGATATTTGTACAACAAAAATTGCAACTTTTTGGGAGAGAGATGTGTAAAATAATACTTCATCTCCTGGGGTCCAGACTGGAAGAGATTTCTGCGGCTGTACTCCCGAACCACCTGCGGCTGTACTCCCGAACCACCTGCGGCTGTACTCCCGAACCACCTGCGGCTGTACTCCCGAACCACCTGCGGCTGTACTCCCGAACCTCCTGCGGCTGTACTCCCGAACCTCCTGCGGCTGTACTCCCGAACCACCTGCGGCTGTACTCCCGAACCACCTGCGGCTGTACTCCCGAACCACCTGCGGCTGTACTCCCGAACCACCTGCGGCTGTACTCCCGAACCACCTGCGGCTGTACTCCCGAACCACCTGCGGCTGTACTCCCGAACCTCCTGCGGCTGTACTCCCGAACCTCCTGCGGCTGTACTCCCGAACCACCTGCGGCTGTACTCCCGAACCTCCTGCGGCTGTACTCCCGAACCACCTGCGGCTGTACTCCCGAACCTCCTGCGGCTGTACTCCCGAACCTCCTGCGGCTGTACTCCCGAACCTCCTGCGGCTGTACTCCCGAACCTCCTGCGGCTGTACTCCCGAACCTCCTGCGGCTGTAGAGAGAGAGATGTCCACAAACTGAGCGTATGGAATATCAGCCGAACATTGGTTAAATAGAGGATAATCGGGGAAGGTGTTCTCATTTGTGTACAATCGATATAAGAGGGTGAAGGCGAATGGACACAATATAAACCAAATAAGAAACTGACATTCTTGACTAATGTGGCACCCTCCATTTTTTTGTGTGGCCCCCACCAGCTTCGCTCACCTCCACTTCCCCTTCTGAACCTCTCCCCTCTTTTACCCCTTCCCGATGTCAAACTCCTATACAAAAAAATGATAATTGTGGGGGCCGCTGTCATGGCCCGGGACACACTGAGCCAGATAACCACATCTGTAGTAATAACCCCTCATGGGAGCTCCACAATGAGGGTAGATGACCTCTGGTAGACTGTTAGCTCTGCAGCCCAATGTTCTATTCCAGAGCTGCCTCATCCATGTGAGGAAAGAATCTTCAGATGAAAGTGATGTAGAATATTCTGCTCAGATGTATACAGTAAATGAAGAATTATAAAAGAGTTAAGTATTGGGGTATATCAGAAAACAATTGCTGGCCTACTGGGAGTGATGCCAAATAGACGATTGTTTATGGGAGGGTTTAATTATAGTGCTGGCCCAAAAAAAATAATTGGCTGGGTTTGGACTTTAAATGTCCTGTGTGGCTAAAGCCACCTATAATTATAGTATGGGTGAGTGGAAGGATGGAGATTCTCCAATAACTGGATTCCTGTTGTAGAGGTTTCCGTTTTCTGCCTTTGATGAGTTTCTCGAGGATAATCTAACAAGTGGAGACAATCTGACCCAATCGATTCCCCCACCTGTGATTCGGCTTCTGTACGGAATGTTTGTATTATGGAAGGAAAGGTCTCTACATACAAAGGCAGATGCTTTCTCCGTGCGTCTGGATTTTCCATTGTCCAGGATGAGTTCAGAAGCTTTTATTGGGAGGGATGGAGCGAATGTCCCTTGTGTTAGTTCCCGGGGAACGTAGAACACATCTACTGGCTGATGGCTCAGAAATGGAGGATCTTCAATAGATCTCTAGCATTTATTATTATTATTCAGGATTTATGTAGTGCCAATAGTTTGTGCAGCGCTTTACAGCATGATGGCAGACAATACATTTACATACAATACAGGAGAAATCAGAGGACCCTGATCCTCAGAGCTTACAATCTAGAAGCTGTAAACCCTCTGAGGAGGTTCCATGTTCTCTACGTGTGTTCGGTACGGTGTGTTGTCATGATTGTCATCTCTTGGTAACGACTCCAATCTACGAGTAATTAGATGGTGATGGCTTCCAGGAACCCGTCATCTTCCACCAATTAATGACAAAGGTCTGAACACTCCAACATCTCTGAGCTTTTGTATCCGAAATTCCTGAAGATGAACATCGCCTTCGGCCTTCACTGACAAGGCCACAATGGCCGTAGAGTCGTTCCTCTGTCTGATTGACGGGTGGATCGGTGTGACCTCCAGACTGACAACACAAAGCTGAAATACAAGAATGTCAATGAAGGCTTCACCTGTCAGAGGGATTCCAATTCTTCTCATGTACTTTGGCCGGGTGACACCGCTCTTTCCTGTTTCATCTCAGCAGCTTCCTCTGCCACCTGCTGACCAGACAATGGGACTGATTTACTAAAGGCAAATGGGCTGTTCACTTCGTAAGGGAACTTTCCCCAAAGCTTAGTGAATGTGGTGGAATTTTACCCAATCATGTGCAGGGAAAATGAGAAGCCGCATTTTGGATAATGAAAGTCCGCAGAGCGCCCCTTCATTCATGGAGCTCTGGGGGAAATTCCCTTACAAAGTGAACAGCCTATTGGTCTTTAGTAAATTTACCCCAATGAATGTGCAATGTAAGATTTCTGTACTCCATTAAGATGTATGATGATCAGCCCCCTATTCCGGTGACGGATTGTGTGGCCTTCCACGCCGGGCCATGTCTGAACTCTCATATGATTCAATTATCAGACCCCCATTCCAGGACGGGATATATGCCCTTCCACGCCGGGCAGTGCATGAACTCCCATCCCCCATAGGAAACCTTTACTGAGAGAAATGAAGGATCTGCAGATGACAATCACATTATTTGTGCTTCAAAGTCTGCCCTCCCGTGTGATGAGAGTATTCGGAGTATAAATTCCTTCATTTCATATTTGTTATTCATGGATTTCTCCACCTTTTTTATGTGCGTGCCAAGCTGGCCAGAACAAGTAACAGTGACTCGGGTCTGGTTACAACAATCACATTTTATTCATAGGATCTCAGCCGCCATCTTCAAAGGTTGGCTCCTCCTCTGCATTGTATGCCGGCCCACCAATGAAATCAAATGACCCTTTTCTGCCCCCTGAGATCTCCCAATAGGGGGAGCGATTCCATGGGGACAGACAGACCACCTCTTCAGCAATCCTTCTACTCATGTGAAGGTTTCTTCTGGTTTATGATTTGTAATATTTGGGGAAGTGATGTGTGATTTGGATTTTGGTACTGGTTCTGTTATTTGTGGTATTTCTTCCATGTTGTATTTGTTATGGATGTTTATTAGAGTGTAGATTTCATTTGTTCTATTTGGTGTTAATTGTGGTTATTGGGAATTTTATTCTTGTTCTGTTCATTATTGTCATCTTGTGTTGTCTTGTTGAATGTATCGCAATAACTTCCCTTTGGGATTAATAAAGTATTCTAAAAAAAATAAAACAAATTGTCTCCAGCAGAAGGTTCCCCCATCTGGGGCGAGTGAGGGAGAGCCTAGGGACTCTTTATACATGTTTACCACCCCTCTGAAAAGTGATCCAGTATGTCAGTTTTCAGACAGATTTGACGGGTGGCTCAGAGGCGATATGTTGCGTTGCTATAATGTTTGTACCAACATGCATCTTGGCGGTTGGGGGCAGTAAAACCTTAACTCCACCACCTGTTTTCTTTTTTTACCTCCTCTTGTCCTCCCATGTAAATGAGGCCTAGAAGAAAAACGCTGTCTGTTTGCATTGGAGGGGCTGGAAGGCTGCTAAGAAAAAAGCTTCAACTTCAATGCTTGTGTTTTGAATTTTTACAATGAATTACTCAATGTTGTGTATAGATGCAGAGATGAGTGAGGAATGATTTTTACTGCTTGCTGGAAATATGTAAATCGGGGGCGCTCAACCTGTGGCCCTCAGAGTACTTTGATGTGGCCCTCAGAGTACTTTGATGTGGCCCTCAGAGTACTTTGATGTGGCCCTCAGAGTACTTTGATGTGGCCCTCAGAGTACTTTGATGTGGCCCTCAGAGTACTTTGATGTGGCCCTCAGAGTACTTTGATGTGGCCCTCAGAGCACTTTGATGTGGCCCTCAGAGCACTTTGATGTGGCCCTCAGAGCACTCTGATGTGGCCCTCATAGCACTTTGATGTGGCCCTCAGAGCACTTTGATGTGGCCCTCAGAGCACTTTGATGTGGCCCTCAGAGCACTTTGATGTGGCCCTCAGAGCACTTTGATGTGGCCCTCAGAGCACTTTGATGTGGCCCTCAGAGCACTTTGATGTGGCCCTCAGAGCACTTTGATGTGGCCCTCAGAGCACTTTGATGTGGCCCTCAGAGCACTTTGATGTGGCCCTCAGAGCACTTTGATGTGGCCCTCAGAGCACTCTGATGTGGCCCTCAGAGCACTTTGATGTGGCCCTAGACCTCAAACCAGGGAAGTGCACTTCTGTTTTATGCTGAGAGATTTCCACATCCACAAGTTATAATAGAAGTCTATGGCAAACCGCAGCGTAACCCGCAGTGCCGGTACATTGCAGCCTTATAGGGGGCTCAGGACAGTAAGGGCTCATTTACATTTGTAGTTTGGGGGCAGTAAAACCCCATAGTTGATTTGTTTTTTCCACCCCCCCCCAACCACTGGTGTAGTGTCAGGGGTCGCAGTGATGACCCCCGCCTCGCACTCCATGGGGGGGTCCATGCCTTTCACATTCTGTTTTACACTTGGACAGGAAGGGCTGAGGGGGCGACATATACAGAAAAACATCATTTCCAAATTCCTCCTGCAACCAATGAAAGTTGGCTTTTCCTCCTCTCCCTCCTGCCGGCATTCAGTGGCTCAGGAGGAATATGTTCATTATACTTTTCAAAATAAAAAGATTCGAAATTCTGAACCCATTTCATCTAATTGTGGCCGGCGATCGATTTACCAAATCACTTCAGTGGCCTTCGCTCTTCCGAATGTTGAGCGCCCCTCATTAAACCGCCTGTGAATCGCAGAGCATTGCACATCACATTCCTGTACAGTGCGGTGCGATTTTAGCCGTTCATTGTGAATGGCACTTTTGTAGCGTATGATCCGGTGAATGCAATTGCAATATGTTTGTGACCTGGTTTGGGGGGGGGGGTGTTATTGGCATTGCACTGACACCCACTGCAGATCGCAAGGGCAGTGCTTTTTAAACGCAGTGCGGGAAATGTGCGCTCATTGCAGGGTTGTAGTGGGACTCGGGGTACATTGTGGGGGTTGTAGTGGGACTCGGGGTACATTGTGGGGGTTGTAGTGGGACTCGGGGTACATTGTGGGGGTTGTAGTGGGACTCGGGGTACATTGTGGGGGTTGTAGTGGGACTCGGGGTACATTGTGGGGGTTGTAGTGGGACTCGGGGTACATTGTGGGGGTTGTAGTGGGACTTGGGGTACATTGTGGGGGTTGTAGTGGGACTTGGGGTACATTGTGGGGGTTGTAGTGGGACTCGGGGTACATTGTGAGGGTTGTAGTGGGACTCGGGGTACATTGTGGGGGTTGTAGTGGGACTTGGGGTACATTGTGGGGGTTGTAGTGGGACTCGGGGTACATTGTGGGGGTTGTAGTGGGACTCGGGGTACATTGTGAGGGTTGTAGTGGGACTCGGGGTACATTGTGGGGGTTGTAGTGGGACTCGGGGTACATTGTGGGGGTTGTAGTGGGACTTGGGGTACATTGTGGGGGTTGTAGTGGGACTCGGGGTACATTGTGGGGGTTGTCGTGGGACTCGGGGTACATTGTGGGGGTTGTAGTGGGACTCGGGGTACATTGTGGGGGTTGTAGTGGGACTCGGGGTACATTGTGGGGGTTGTAGTGGGACTCGGGGTACATTGTGAGGGTTGTAGTGGGACTCGGGGTACATTGTGGGGGTTGTAGTGGGACTCGGGGTACATTGTGGGGGTTGTAGTGGGACTTGGGGTACATTGTGGGGGTTGTAGTGGGACTCGGGGTACATTGTGGGGGTTGTCGTGGGACTCGGGGTACATTGTGGGGGTTGTAGTGGGACTCGGGGTACATTGTGGGGGTTGTAGTGGGACTCGGGATAGATTGCGGGGGATCTGGGCTGGCGGTCTCTGAACACAATGCGATGTAATTTCTGCAGACTGATGACAAAGAAGGAAACATTAACAATGTAACCAGGAACCGTTCCACACATTGTGAGCAATCCCCTGATAAGGTGGGGGAGGGGAGGGGGCTGATGACGGCAGTTTAGGTATAAATAAAACAACAGAATATAAATGAAGAGATAAGCGGAGATGAGGAAAGGGCTTCTCTCTGATGTTGGAGGATGATAAGAGCGGAAGGAAGAGAATGGCTGATAGTGAAAGTGGTCATATAGAAAGCAGGGGGGGGCGGTGACCGCATGGAGGAAGAGCTGCGGCGGCACTTCTCGCCCACCTTCTCCTCCACTCTCTTCTCGCCCACCTTCTCCTCCGCTCTCTTCTCGCCCACCTTCTCCTCCGCTCTCTTCTCCCCCACTCTCTTCTCCCCTCTCTTCTCGCCCACCTTCTCCTCCGCTCTCTTCTCCCCACACCTTCTCCTCCCCTCTCTTCTCCCCCACTCTCTTCTCCCTCTCTTCCCCCCCACCTTCTCCTCCGCTCTCTTCTCCCCCACCTTCTCCTCCGCTCTCTTCTCCCCCACCTTCTCCCCCCCCTCTCTTCTCGCCCACCTTCTCCTCCGCTCTCTCTCCCCCACCTTCTCCCTCCCCTCTCTTCTCCCCCACCTTCTCCTCCGCTCTCTTCTCCCCCACCTTCTCCTCCGCTCTCTTCTCCCCCACCTTCTCCTCCCCTCTCTTCTCGCCCACCTTCTCCTCCGCTCTCTTCCTCCCCCACCTTCTCCTCCCCTCTCTTCTCGCCCACCTTCTCCTCCGCTCTCTTCTCCCCCACCTTCTCCTCCCCTCTTCTTCTCGCCCACCTTCTCCTCCGCTCTCTCTCCCCCACCTTCTCCTCCCCTCTCTTCTCGCCCACCTTCTCCTCCGCTCTCTTCTCCCCCACCTTCTCCTCCCCTCTCTTCTCGCCCACCTTCTCCTCCGCTCTCTTCTCCCCCACCTTCTCCTCCCCCCTCTTCCCGCCCACCTTCTCCTCCACTCTCTTCTCGCCCACCTTCTCCCTCCCTCTCTTCTCCCCCACTCTCTTCTCCCCTCTCTTCTCGCCCACCTTCTCCTCCGCTCTCTTCTCCCCCACCTTCTCCTCCCCTCTCTTCTCCCCACTCTCTCCTCCCCTCTCTTCTCCCCCACCTTCTCCTCCGCTCTCTTCTTCCCCCACCTTCTCCTCCGCTCTCTCCTCCCCCACCTTCTCCTCCCCTCTCTTCTCGCCACCCTTCTCCTCCGCTCTCTTCTCCCCCACCTTCTCCTCCGCTCTCTTCTTCCCCCCTTCTCCTCCGCTCTCTTCTCCCCACCTTCTCCTCCGCTCTCTTCTCCCCCACCTTCTCCTCCGCTCTCTCCCCCACCTTCTCCTCCGCTCTCTTCTCCCCACCTTCTCCTCCCTCTCTTCTCGCCCACCTTCTCCTCCGCTCTCTTCTTCCCCACCTTCTCCTCCGCCCTCTTCTCGCCCACCTTCTCCTCCGCTCTCTTCTCCCCCACCTTCTCCTCCCCTCTCTTCTCGCCCACCTTCTCCTCCGCTCTCTTCTCCCCCACCCTTCTCCTCCCTCTCTTCTCGCCCACCTTCTCCTCCGCTCTCTTCTCCCCCACCTTCTCCTCCCCTCTCTTTTCGCCCACCTTCTCCTCCCCTCTCTTCTCCCCCACCTTCTCCTCCGTCCCCCTCTCTTCCCCCCCCCTCTTCTCCCCCTCTCTTCTCCTCCGCTCTCTTCTCCCCCACCTTCTCCCCCCTCTCTTCTCCCCCCCCTTCTCCTCCGCTTTCTTCTCTCCTCTTCTCCCCCACCTTCTTCTCCCCACCTTCTCCCTCCCCTCTCTTCTCCCCCACCTTCTCCCCCCTCTCTTCTCCCCACCTTCTCCTCCGCTCTCTTGTCCCCCCCTCTCTTCCCCCCCCCCTCTTCTCCCCCCCTCTTCTCCCCCTCTCTTCTCCTCCGCTCTCTTCCTCCCCCACCTTCTCCCCCCTCTCTTCTCCCCCCCCTTCTCCTCCGCTCTCTTCTCCCCCACCTTCTCCTCCGCTCTCTTCTCCCCCACCTTCTCCCCCTCTCTTCTCCCCCCCCTTCTCCTCCGCTTTCTTCTCTCCTCTTCTCCCCCACCTTCTTCTCCCCCCACCTTCTCCTCCCTCTCTTCTCCCCCACCTTCTCCCCCCTCTCTTCTCCCCCACCTTCTCCTCCCCTCTCTTCTCCCCCACCTTCTCCCTCCCCTCTCTTCCTCCCCCACCTTCTCCCCCCCTCTCTTCTCCCCCACCTTCTCCCCCTCTCTTCTCCCCCACCTTCTCCTTCCCTCTCTTCTCCCCCACCTTCTCCTCCGCTCTCTTCCCCCCCCTTCTCCTCCGCTTTCTTCTCTCCTCTTCTCCCCCCACCTTCTTCTCCCCCACCTTCTCCCCCCTCTCTTCTCCCCCACCTTCTCCCCCCCTCTCTTCTCCCAACCTTCAAGTGCCATCTCCTCCACTTGGGGGCAAACCGGACAGCATTGTGTGGAGGGATAATTGGAGAAAAGCAGTGCAGGAGAAAAAGGCGCCACTCTAAGTGTAGTCAGTCAGTCAGTTTTAATGCACAAGTCAGTTTTAATGCACATAAAATGAAGAGGAGAATGTCAGAGGGCATTGAGCACAATAACGTCTGTGGAAAGGGTCCATCCAGGTAACATCTGTGGTGGGGGCTCAGCACGGGCCGCGCCGGTGGATGCCGACACTTCCTGGAGGCGGAGACTCGCAGGTAACCAGATATGACGTCACTTCCAGGACGTGATGGAAGGTTAGACAACGCGTTTGCGGAGCACGCGCTGCTTTTTCAGGCCTCTGAAGATGCTACCTGGATGGACCCTTTCCGCAGACGTTATTGTGCTCAGTGCCCTCTGACATTGTCCTTTTATCGGTGTGTTTCAGGAACCCTCTCATGCGCCATTCTGGTTTGTCTTGTGGGGAGAGATTGCTATACAAGGCCGGGGGGGGGGGGTACAGCACTTCCTTATCTATACTAATCTAAGTAAAAAATTGTGTCTATTCACTATTCACTATACACCATTCACATACACCATTTCATATACACCATTCACTATACACCATTCACTATACACCATTCACTATACACCATTCACTATACACCATTCACTATACACCATTCACTATACACCATCACATACACCATTCACTATACACCATTCACTATACACTATTCACTATACACCATTCACTATACACCATTCACTATACACTATTCACTATACACCATTCACTATACACCATTCACTATACACTATTCACTATACACCATTCACTATACACCATTCACTATACACCATTCACTATACACCATTCACTATACACCATTTACTATACACCATTCACTATACACCATTCACTATACACCATTCACTATACACTATTTACTATACACCATTCACTATACACTATTCACTATACACCATTCACTATACACCATTCACCATTCACCTTTCACCATTCACTATTCACCATTCACTATTCTCACTATTCACCATTCACTATACACTATACACCATTCACCATTCACTATTCACCTTTCACTACATTCACTATTCACCATTCACTATTCACTATTCACTATACACCAGTCACTATTCACCATTCACTATACACCAGTCACTATTCACCATTCACTATACACATTCACTATTCACCATTCACTATACACCAGTCACTATTCACCATTCACTATACACCAGTCACTATTCACCATTCACTATACACCAGTCACTATTCACCATTCACTATACACATTCACTATTCACCATTCACTATACACATTCACTATTCACCATTCACCAGTCACTATTCACCATTCACTATACACCAGTCACTATTCACCATTCACTATACACCAGTCACTATTCACCATTCACCATTCACTATACACCAGTCACTATTCACCATTCACTATACACCATTCACTATACACCATTCACTATACACCATTCACTATACACCATTCACTATTCACATTCACTATTTACCATTCACTATACACATTCACTATACACATTCACTATACACCAGTCACTATTCACCATTCGCTATTCACCATTCACCAATTACCATTCTCTATACACCATTCACTATACACCATTCACTATACACCATTCTCTATACACCATTCACCTTTCACTATTCACCATTCACTATACACCAATTACCATTCTCTATACACCATTCACTATACACCATTCACTATACACCATTCACTATTCACCATTCACCATTCACTATGGTTTTCCTGACACTTCAGACGCTGATTTTTTCCAATGGAGAGGATCCGACTGCTGGGGAAAAACCATCGTATTCTAATCCCTGATAAAGGAGACCCAGAAGTTCTCCACCATTGAAGGGATACAGAAGGACTCGTGAATCTCGGGCTTATGACATTATATAGAAACTCGCTGATAGTAAGATCCTGTCTGTTGCCTGGCATCCTTGGTTGCTAGGATTCATACAGCCTATGCCACCTAGCGTGCTTGGTTGCTATGATGCAGGCGGCCTATCCCACCTATCATTCTTGTTTTCTAGGAGGAAGCCCTTCTCTACAGGCAGCCCATACGGTCTTGCATTCTTGGTATATAACTTTCTTGGTTGCTAGGACGCAGGAGGCTCTTTCCCGGGATATTTCCAGGTTCCTAGGATGTAGGTGGCCATTCGGGACCATGACGTTAAATGCTGTATGGGTGTGAATGTCTGGGGCCGTAGGCAGAATGTTGGGTCCATGTAGAGATTCCCCCGTGACACGTGCAGATGGGGCGGAGCGATGATTGATTTGCACTGACATGAAATATTTGTGGCTCGGAGGAGATCTCGTTGAACGATGTGAATGAAGAGGAATGTCCTGGGGGGGCGTGGTGTCTACAGGGGGCGGAGCGATGATTGATTTGCACTGACATGAAATATTTGTGGCTCGGAGGAGATTTCGGTGAATGAAGAGGAATGTAGGAATGCCCTGGGGGGCGTGGTGTCTACAGGGGGCGGAGCTAGAACCTTTCCTTGTATAAAGCTCGGCCCTGGAAATCATTAGTCCTGCAGTGAGGAGGAAATGTCCAGTAAGACGTGGCATTGTTTGTTTTTGTAGCCAATCAGAAGTCTGGAAATCATTTATCTGATTGGCTCTCGTCCTGAGGGAACATGGAAAACACATTCGGCCTCCAACAAAGAATTTATCATTTAAAGTGCTAATTAAGGACCCGTCTGAAGAGGAATATGGAGGCTGCTGTTGACCTCCTTTTGAAAATGGGACTTCTGGCTGTCATGCTGATCCGGCGGCTTCAATGCTTTTTAAATGTCTGACCCAAAGCGAGTAGAAGGACTCCTTTCTTCTCTGTGAATCCGGATCTGTTTATATTTTTTGGGTCAGTGACTCCGGAGATATGGAAGGCAGGCAGGGAGGAGGTCAGGCAGGCAGGGAGGGAGGAGGTCAGGCAGGCGGAGAGGAGGTCAGGCAGGCGGAGAGGAGGTCAGGCAAGCAGGGAGGAGGTCAGGCAGGCAGGGAGGGGGTCAGGCAGGCAGAGAGGAGGTCAGGCAGGCAGAGAGGAGGTCAGGCAGGCAGAGAGGAGGTCAGGCAGGCAGGGAGGAGGTCAGGCAGGCGGAGAGGAGGTCAGATAGGCGGAGAGGAGGTCAGGCAGGCGGAGAGGAGGTCAGGCAGGAAGGAGGTCAGGGAGGGAGGAGGTCAGGCAGGGAGGGAGGAGGTCAGGCAGGGAGGGAGGAGGTCAGGCAGGGAGGGAGGAGGTCAGGCAGACGGAGAGGAGGTCAGGCAGGGAGGGAGGAGGTCAGGCAGACGGAGAGGAGGTCAGGCAGGGAGGGAGGAGGTCAGGCAGACGGGGAGGAGGTCAGGCAGGCAGAGAGGAGGTCAGGCAGGCGGAGAGGAGGTCAGATAGGCGGAGAGGAGGTCAGGCAGGCGGAGAGGAGGTCAGGCAGGAAGGAGGTCAGGGAGGGAGGAGGTCAGGCAGGGAGGGAGGAGGTCAGGCAGGGAGGGAGGAGGTCAGGCAGACGGAGAGGAGGTCAGGCAGGGAGGGAGGAGGTCAGGCAGACGGGGAGGAGGTCAGGCAGGCAGAGAGGAGGTCAGGCAGGCAGAGAGGAGGTCAGCCGGGCGGAGAGGAGGTCAGCCAAGCAGAGAAGAGGTCAGGCAGGCAGGGAGGAGGTCAGGCAGGGAGGGAGGAGGTCAGGCAGGGAGGGAGGAGGTCAGGCAGGGAGGGAGGAGGTCAGGCAGGGAGGGAGGAGGTCAGGCAGGGAGGGAGGAGGTCAGGCAGGGAGGGAGGGGGTCCGCGATTGCGGCCTCCACATTCCTGTAATGACAGGTTTACTTTGGGTGTCACCATTCACTCTGCTTAAAGCAGAACTCCGGGGGGAAGAAAAGTCCTTGCACTGGGTTCGGTTATGGCCGGAGTTCTATTTAAAAGGACTTTTAGGCCTCATCTGGCTGTGTGACGGGAGCTGACCCCCCTTCTCCGGTCTCGGTGATCTGATTGGACAATATTCTAAGTGACTTTCTTGCTGTTGGTTATCATTGCTACTAAAGTGTAATCTGTAATATGAAGTGGGGGTCCCGGTGCCATGTATAGGGTGGGGTACCTGCCTCCATATGGCAGCTGATCGGTGTCTGGGGGTCCCGGTGCCATGTATAGGGTGGGTGAGCTGCCTCCATATGACGGCTGATCGGTGTCTGGGGGTCCCGGTGCCATGTATAGGGTGGGGTACCTGCCTTCATATGACAGCTGATCGGTGTCTGGGGGTCCCGGTGCCATGTATAGGGTGGGGTACCTGCCTCCATATGGCAGCTGATCAGTGTCTGGGGGTCCCGGTGCCTTGTATAGGGTGGGGAACCTGCCTTCATATGACAGCTGATCGGTGTCTGGGGGTCCCGGTGCCGTGTATAGGGTGGGGTACCTGCCTCCATATGGCAGCTGATCAGTGTCTGGGGGTCCCGGTGCCGTGTATAGGGTGGGGTACCTGCCTTCATATGACAGCTGATCGGTGTCTGGGGGTCCCGGTGCCGTGTATAGGGTGGGGTACCTGCCTCCATATGGCAGCTGATCAGTGTCTGGGGGTCTCGGTGCCATGTATAGGGTGGGGTACCTGCCTCCATATGACAGCTGATCAGTGTCTGGGGGTCCCGGTGCCATGTATAGGGTGGGGTACCTGCCTCCATATGACAGCTGATCAGTGTCTGGGGGTCCCGGTGCCATGTATAGGGTGGGGTACCTGCCTCCATATGACGGCTGATCAGTGTCTGGGGGTCTCTGTGCCATGTGTAGGGTGGGGTACCTGCCTCCATATGACAGCTGATCAGTGTCTGGGGGTCCCGGTGGCATGTATAGGGTGGGGTACCTGCCTCCATATGACGGCTGATCGGTGTCTGGGGGTCCGGTGCCGTGTATAGGGTGGGGTACCTGCCTCCATATGGCAGCTGATCAGTGTCTGGGGGTCTCGGTGCCATGTATAGGGTGGGGTACCTGCCTCCATATGACAGCTGATCAGTGTCTGGGGGTCCCGGTGCCATGTATAGGGTGGGGTACCTGCCTCCATATGACAGCTGATCAGTGTCTGGGGGTCCCGGTGCCATGTATAGGGTGGGGTACCTGCCTCCATATGACGGCTGATCAGTGTCTGGGGGTCTCTGTGCCATGTGTAGGGTGGGTGAGCTGCCTCCATATGACAGCTGATCGGTGTCTGGGGGTCCCGGTGCCGTGTATAGGGTGGGGTACCTGCCTCCATATGACAGCTGATCAGTGTCTGGGGGTCCCGGTGGCATGTATAGGGTGGGGTACCTGCCTCCATATGACGGCTGATCGGTGTCTGGGGGTCCCGGTGGCATGTATAGGGTGGGGTACCTGCCTCCATATGACGGCTGATCGGTGTCTGGGGGTCCCGGTGGCATGTATAGGGTGAGGTACCTGCCTCCATATGACGGTATGTATAGGGTGGGGTACCTGCCTCCATATGACAGCTGGTCGGTGTCTGGGGGTCCCGGTGCCGTGTCTAGGGTGGGGTACCTGCCTCCATATGACGGCTGATCAGTGTCTGGGGGTCCCGGTGGCATGTATAGGGTGGGGTACCTGCCTTCATATGACAGCTGATCAGTGTCTGGGGGTCCCGGTGCCATGTATAGGGTGGGGTACCTGCCTCCATATGACGGCTGATCAGTGTCTGGGGGTCCCGGTGGCATGTATAGGGTGGGGTACCTGCCTCCATATGACAGCTGATCGGTGTCTGGGGGTCCCGGTGCCGTGTATAGGGTGGGGTACCTGCCTTCATATGACAGCTGATCAGTGTCTGGGGGTCCTGGTGCCGTGTATAGGGTGGGGTACCTGCCTCCATATGACAGCTGATCAGTGTCTGGGGGTCCCGGTGCCGTGTCTAGGGTGGGGTACCTGCCTCCATATGACGGCTGATCGGTGTCTGGGGGTCCCGGTGCCGTGTATAGGGTGGGGTACCTGCCTTCATATGACAGCTGATCGGTGTCTGGGGGTCCCGGTGCCATGTATAGGGTGGGGTACCTGCCTTCATATGACAGCTGATCAGTGTCTGGGGGTCTCTGTGCCATGTGTAGGGTGGGTGAGCTGCCTCCATATGACAGCTGATCGGTGTCTGGGGGTCCCGGTGCCGTGTATAGGTTGGGGTACCTGCCTTCATATGACAGCTGATCGGTGTCTGGGGGTCCCGGTGGCATGTATAGGGTGGGGTACCTGCCTCCATATGACGGCTGATCGGTGTCTGGGGGTCCCGGTGGCATGTATAGGGTGGGGTACCTGCCTCCATATGACGGCTGATCGGTGTCTGGGGGTCCCGGTGGCATGTATAGGGTGGGGTACCTGCCTCCATATGACGGTATGTATAGGGTGGGGTACCTGCCTCCATATGACAGCTGGTCGGTGTCTGGGGGTCCCGGTGCCATGTATAGGGTGGGGTACCTGCCTCCATATGACAGCTGATCGGTGTCTGGGGGTCCCGGTGCCGTGTCTAGGGTGGGGTACCTGCCTCCATATGACGGCTGATCAGTGTCTGGGGGTCCCGGTGCCGTGTCTAGGGTGGGGTACCTGCCTCCATATGACGGCTGATCAGTGTCTGGGGGTCCCGGTGGCATGTATAGGGTGGGGTACCTGCCTCCATATGACAGCTGATCGGTGTCTGGGGGTCCCGGTGCCTTGTATAGGGTGGGGTACCTGCCTCCATATGACGGCTGATCGGTGTCTGGGGGTCCCGGTGCCATGTATAGGGTGGGGTACCTGCCTCCATATGACGGCTGATCGGTGTCTGGGGGTCCCGGTGCCATGTATAGGGTGGGGTACCTGCCTCCATATGACAGCTGATCAGTGTCTGGGGGTCCCGGTGGCATGTATAGGGTGGGGTACCTGCCTCCATATGACGGCTGATCGGTGTCTGGGGGTCCCGGTGGCATGTATAGGGTGGGGTACCTGCCTCCATATGACGGCTGATCAGTGTCTGGGGGTCCCGGTGGCATGTATAGGGTGGGGTACCTGCCTCCATATGACAGCTGATCAGTGTCTGGGGGTCCCGGTGCCATGTATAGGGTGGGGTACCTGCCTCCATATGACGGCTGATCAGTGTCTGGGGGTCCCGGTGCCGTGTATAGGGTGGGGTACCTGCCTCCATATGACAGCTGATCGGTGTCTGGGGGTCCCGGTGGCATGTATAGGGTGGGGTGAGCTGCCTTCATATGACAGCTGATCAGTGTCTGGGGGTCCCGGTGCCATGTATAGGGTGGGGTACCTGCCTTCATATGACAACTGATCAGTGTCTGGGGGTCCCGGTGCCGTGTATAGGGTGGGGTACCTGCCTCCATATGACAACTGATCAGTGTCTGGGGGTCCCGGTGGCATGTATAGGGTGGGGTACCTGCCTCCATATGACGGCTGATCGGTGTCTGGGGGTCCCGGTGCCGTGTCTAGGGTGGGGTACCTGCCTCCATATGACGGCTGATCAGTGTCTGGGGGTCCCGGTGGCATGTATAGGGTGGGGTGAGCTGCCTTCATATGACAGCTGATCAGTGTCTGGGGGTCCCGGTGCCATGTATAGGGTGGGGTACCTGCCTTCATATGACAGCTGATCAGTGTCTGGGGGTCCCGGTGGCATGTATAGGGTGGGGTACCTGCCTCCATATGACAACTGATCAGTGTCTGGGGGTCCCGGTGCCGTGTATAGGGTGGGGTACCTGCCTCCATATGACAACTGATCAGTGTCTGGGGGTCCCGGTGGCATGTATAGGGTGGGGTACCTGCCTCCATATGACGGCTGATCGGTGTCTGGGGGTCCCGGTGCCGTGTCTAGGGTGGGGTACCTGCCTCCATATGACGGCTGATCAGTGTCTGGGGGTCCCGGTGCCGTGTATAGGGTGGGGTGAGCTGCCTTTAGCATTTATGGCAGGCTGCCCTCCTAGACACACAGGACATTGGAATTTTCCATCTTTCTGTCTAACACATCAACATATCCTATAGAAGAGAGCGGGGTCTGTGAGGGGGGAGGGGCAGTAGATCTGTATTCTGCAGATTCTGGATTCACTTTCTTCGTTCTCCGAGTGAGGAAGCAGATGGCCAGACTGCATTACGTATTTCTCAGGGTTTTCTTAGATAGAATAAGGCACGGTTCCTTCAGATTTAGTGCTAGACATCCTTCAATCTCTAAACCTGTTCTGTACGAGAAATGGCCCTGTCCCTTAGGGTTCTGTGTAATGGTGGACAGTGCCGTCCCTTAGGGTTCTGTGTAATGGCGGACAATGGCTCTGTCCCTTAGGGTTCTGTGTAATGGTGGACAATGCTGTCCCTTGGGGTTTTGTGTAATGGTGGACAATGCTGTCCATTAGAGTTCTGTGTAATGGTGAACAATGGCATTGTTCCTTTGGGTTCTGTGTAGTGAGGGACAATGATACCGTCCTTTGGGGTTCTGTGTAATGGTGGACAATGCTGTCTCTCGGGGTTCTGTGTAATGGCAGACAATGCTGTCCCTTAGGGTTCTGTGTAATGAAGGACAATGGCATTGTTCCTTAGGGTTCTGTGTAATGGAGGACAATGCCCTCCCTTGGTGTTCTGTGTATTGGAGGACAATGCTGTCCTTTGGGGTTCTGTGTAATGGAGGACAATGCCGTCCCTTGGGGTTCTGTGTAATGGAGGACAGTGCTGTCCCTTGGGGTTCTGTGTAGTGGAGGACAATGCCGTCCCTTGGGGTTCTGTGTAATGGTGGACAATGCTGTCTCTCGGGGTTCTGTGCAATGGCAGACAATGCTGTCCCTTAGGGTTCTGTGTAATGGAGGACAATGGCATTGTTCCTTAGGGTTCTGTGTAATGGAGGACAATGCCCTCCCTTGGTGTTCTGTGTAGTGGAGGACAATGTCGTCCCTTGGGGTTCTGTGTAATGGAGGTCAATGCCGTCCCTTGGGGTTCTGTGTAATGGAGGACAATGCCGTCCCTTGGGGTTCTATGTAGTGGAGGACAATGCCGTCCCTTGGGGTTTTGTGTAATGGTGGACAATGCTGTCCATTAGAGTTCTGTGTAATGGTGAACAATGGCATTGTTCCTTTGGGTTCTGTGTAGTGAGGGACAATGATACCGTCCTTTGGGGTTCTGTGTAATGGTGGACAATGCTGTCTCTCGGGGTTCTGTGTAATGGCAGACAATGCTGTCCCTTAGGGTTCTGTGTAATGAAGGACAATGGCATTGTTCCTTAGGGTTCTGTGTAATGGAGGACAATGCCCTCCCTTGGTGTTCTGTGTATTGGAGGACAATGCTGTCCTTTGGGGTTCTGTGTAATGGAGGACAATGCCGTCCCTTGGGGTTCTGTGTAATGGAGGACAGTGCTGTCCCTTGGGGTTCTGTGTAGTGGAGGACAATGCCGTCCCTTGGGGTTCTGTGTAATGGTGGACAATGCTGTCTCTCGGGGTTCTGTGCAATGGCAGACAATGCTGTCCCTTAGGGTTCTGTGTAATGGAGGACAATGGCATTGTTCCTTAGGGTTCTGTGTAATGGAGGACAATGCCCTCCCTTGGTGTTCTGTGTAGTGGAGGACAATGTCGTCCCTTGGGGTTCTGTGTAATGGAGGTCAATGCCGTCCCTTGGGGTTCTGTGTAATGGAGGACAATGCCGTCCCTTGGGGTTCTATGTAGTGGAGGACAATGCCGTCCCTTGGGGTTTTGTGTAATGGAGGACAATGCCGTCCCTTGGGGTTCTGTGTAATGGAGGACAATGTCTCCCTTGGGGTTTTGTGTAATGGAGGACAATGCCGTCCCCTGGGGTTCTGTGTAATGGAGGACAATGCCGTCCCTTGGGGTTCTGTGTAATGGAGGACAGTGCCGTCCCTTGGGGTTCTGTGTAATGGAGCACAATGCCCTCCCTTGGTGTTCTGTGTAATGGAGGACAATGCTGTCCTTTGGGGTTCTGTGTAATGGAGGACAATGCCGTCCCTTGGGGTTCTGTGTAATGGAGGACAATGTCGTCCCTTGGGGTTCTGTGTAATGGAGGACAATGCCCTCCCTTGGTGTTCTGTGTAATTGAGGACAATGCTGTTCTTTGGGGTTCTGTGTAATGGAGGACAATGCCATCCCTTGGGGTTCTGTGTAATGGAGGACAATGCCGTCCCTTGGGGTTCTGTGTAATGGAGGACAATGCCGTCCCTTGGGGTTCTATGTAGTGGAGGACAATGCCGTCCCTTGGGGTTTTGTGTAATGGAGGACAATGTCGTCCCTTGGGGTTCTGTGTAATGGAGGACAATGTCGTCCCTTGGGGTTCTGTGTAATGGAGGACAATGCCATCCCTTGGGGTTCTATGTAGTGGAGGACAATGCCGTCCCTTGGGGTTCTATGTAGTGGAGGACAATGCCGTCCCTTGGGGTTTTGTGTAATGGAGGACAATACCGTCCCTTGGTGTTCTGTGTAATGGAGGACAATGTCGTCCCTTGGGGTTCTGTGTAATGGAGGACAATGTCGTCCCTTGGGGTTTTGTGTAATGGAGGACAATACCGTCCCTTGGTGTTCTGTGTAATGGAGTACAATGCCGTCCCTTGGGGTTCTATGTAGTGGAGGACAATGCCGTCCCTTGGGGTTTTGTGTAATGGAGGACAATACCGTCCCTTGGGGTTTTGTGTAATGGAGGACAATGCCATCCATTTGGGTTCTGTGTAATGGAGGACAATGTCGTCCCTTGGGGTTCTGTGTAATGGAGGACAATGTCGTCCCTTGGGGTTTTGTGTAATGGAGGACAATGCCGTCCCTTAGGGTTCTGTGTAATGGAGGACAATGCCGTCCCTTGGGGTTCTGTGTAATGGAGGACAATGTCGTCCCTTGGGGTTCTGTGTAATGGAGGACAATGCCATCCCTTGGGGTTCTATGTAGTGGAGGACAATGCCGTCCCTTGGGGTTCTGTGTAATGGAGGACAATGCCGTCCCTTGGGGTTCTGTGTAATGGAGGACAATGCCATCCCTTGGGGTTCTATGTAGTGGAGGACAATGCCGTCCCTTGGGGTTCTGTGTAATGGAGGACAATGCCGTCCCTTGGGGTTCTGTGTAATGGAGGACAATGCCATCCCTTGGGGTTCTATGTAGTGGAGGACAATGCCGTCCCTTGGGGTTTTGTGTAATGGAGGACAATACCGTCCCTTGGTGTTCTGTGTAATGGAGGACAATGTCGTCCCTTGGGGTTTTGTGTAATGGAGGACAATGCCGTCCCTTAGGGTTCTGTGTAATGGAGGACAATGCTGTCCCTTGGGGTTCTGTGTAATGGAGGACATAATCTTTTCTTGGCATGGCCCTCAGGATTGCACGGTCCCTGGTATGTGAATGCCGATCTGCTGATCTTCCGATCTCTGACTGATCGCTACCAATAGATTTTTAAACATTTTCAAAATCTCTTTTTTCAGCAACAATCCACCAATGGGAAGCTCCTCACTGGACTGCATGCCTCAAATTCTGCAAACGATTCTCACATGCGTTGCATTGCTTGGCTGATTCAGACTTGTCTAAAGCTGGCCATACACGTTCAGAGCGGAACATCAGAAATCGCTCGATTTCTCCGTCCATAAACCGTGTTTGGTCAACTCTGCAGTGCCGGCTATTGTATCCTAACAGCCGGTATCTGTGGTGGCCACCTGGTGTCTGCATCAGATTGAAGGCCACTGCCGCTCAGCCCAGAACTTTCTGTTCAGGTCCCTCAACAGAAGACAATTACAGACGCAGGGTGGGGCCAACATGGTCAATTACGGGATGGATTTTGGCCGAGTCTGCGAGTCTCTTGGTGGAAATTCAATCGATGTAATCGTGGTTTTTATTAGATGTCAGGTGAATGGCCACTTGCCTTTTCTGTGTTGGTTGGATGATGGAGATCCCTCGATGGTGACCCCATTGGGGGAAGAAGGTCCCTCACCCGGGTGACTGGTGGCCCATCACCCGCCTATCATGGCCCTGAGCCTGCTGGAGTTCTAAATGTCACCCTTATGTATGTTTGTTGTAAAATCTGAGTTGCAGTATATAGTAGAGTGCATATAGTACAGTATATAGAGTACACTATATTACCAAAAGTATTGGGACGCCTGCCTTTACACACACACATGAACTTTAATGACAAGGTCCATAAAGACATGGATGAGCGAGTTTGGGGTGGAGGAAATTGACTGGCCTGCACAGAGTCCTGACCTCAACCCCATAGAACACCTTTGCGATGAATTAGAGTGGAGACTGTGAGCCAGGCCTTCTCATCCAACATCAGTGCCTGACCTCACAAATGCTCTTCTGGAAGAATGGTCAAACATTCCCATAGACACCCTCCTAAACCTTGTGGACGGCCTTCCCAGAAGGAGGTGAAGCTGTTATAGCTGCAAAGGGCGGAGCCAACTCAATATTGAACCCTCCGGACTAAGACTGGGAGGTCATTAAAGTTCATGTGTGTGTAAAGGCAGGCGTCCCAATACTTTTGGTGATATAGTGTGTGTAAAGGCAGGCGTCCCAATACTTTTGGTAATCTGGTGTCTATAGTAGAGAACATCTCCCACGATCTGCCAGCACAGGTTTCATGTCTGTTGAAGATGATTCCCTCAGATATGAGACATTGAAGAACGATTCGAGGTCCTCCTCTGACACAGAAGACGGTCTTCACCGTGTTCATCAGATGAGGAAAGAGATGAGAGCCGGTTGCTATGGGTTACGTCACATCACACAACCTGATACAATCATCCCATTAGAGTGATCTCCATTGTGTAGGATGTTGGGGAGGAGCCACTTCAGTCAGCGCTTCAGACGGCGAGTCGATCCGAGCGAATAGTGACAGCAGCTTCTCCCTTATTGTAGTGCGCTGAGTGATGGGACTTCATCCCACCTGTCCTCCCAACCATGTGTGCAAACATCACGCTGATAGCGGGACACGGGCCGCCACACAGAACAAACACGTCAACAGAGCGACACGTAACCCCCACGTGGGCCCCCCCCCGCACTCTCCACATGGCCCCCCCCGCACTCTCCACATGGGCCCCCCGCACTCTCCACATGGCCCCCCCCCGCACTCTCCACATGGCCCCCCCGCACTCTCCACATGGGCCCCCCCGCACTCTCCACATGGCCCCCCCCGCACTCTCCACATGGCCCCCCCCGCACTCTCCACATGGGCCCCCCCGCACTCTCCACATGGCCCCCCGCACTCTCCACATGGCCCCCCCGCACTCTCCACATGGCCCCCCGCACTCTCCACATGGCCCCCCCGCACTCTCCACATGGCCCCCCGCACTCTCCACATGGCCCCCCCCGCACTCTCCACATGGCCCCCCCCGCACTCTCCACATGGGCCCCCCCGCACTCTCCACATGGCCCCCCCGCACTCTCCACATGGCCCCCCCCGCACTCTCCACATGGCCCCCCCCGCACTCTCCACATGGCCCCCCCGCACTCTCCACATGGGCCCCCCCGCACTCTCCACGTGGCCCCCCCCGCACTCTCCACGTGGCCCCCCCGCACTCTGCACGTGGCCCCCCCGCACTCTGCCACGTGGCCCCCCCCGCACTCTCCACATGGCCCCCCCGCACTCTCCACATGGCCCCCCCGCACTCTCCACGTGGGCCCCCCCCGACCCCTCCTCCACATGGCCCCCCGCACTCTCCACATGGCCCCCCACACTCTGCACATGGGCCCCCCGCACTCTCCACATGGGCCCCCCGCACTCTCCACATGGGCCCCCGCACTCTCCACATGGCCCCCCCGCACTCTCCACATGGCCCCCCCCGCACTCTCCACATGGGCCCCCCGCACTCTCCACATGGCCCCCCGCACTCTCCACATGGGCCCCCCCGCACTCTCCACATGGCCCCCCCGCACTCTGCACATGGCCCCCCGCACTCTCCACATGGGCCCCCCGCACTCTCCACATGGCCCCCCCGCACTCTCCACATGGCCCCCCCGCACTCTCCACATGGCCCCCCCGCACTCTCCACATGGCCCCCCCCGCACTCTCCACATGGGCCCCCCCGCACTCTCCACATGGCCCCCCGCACTCTCCACATGGCCCCCCCCGCACTCTCCACATGGGCCCCCCCGCACTCTCCACATGGGCCCCCCGCACTCTCCACATGGCCCCCCCGCACTCTCCACATGGCCCCCCCCGCACTCTCCACATGGGCCCCCCGCACTCTCCACATGGCCCCCCCGCACTCTCCACATGGCCCCCCGCACTCTCCACATGGGCCCCCCGCACTCTCCACATGGGCCCCCCCGCACTCTCCACATGGCCCCCCCGCACTCTGCACATGGCCCCCCCGCACTCTCCACATGGGCCCCCCCGCACTCTCCACATGGCCCCCCCGCACTCTCCACATGGCCCCCCGCACTCTCCACATGGCCCCCCCGCACTCTCCACATGGCCCCCCCCGCACTCTCCACATGGGCCCCCCCGCACTCTCCACATGGCCCCCCGCACTCTCCACATGGCCCCCCCGCACTCTCCACATGGCCCCCCGCACTCTCCACATGGCCCCCCGCACTCTCCACATGGGCCCCCCGCACTCTCCACATGGCCCCCCCGCACTCTCCACATGGCCCCCCCGCACTCTCCACATGGCCCCCCCCGCACTCTCCACATGGGCCCCCCCCGCACTCTCCACATGGCCCCCCGCACTCTCCACATGGCCCCCCCGCACTCTCCACATGGCCCCCCGCACTCTCCACATGGGCCCCCCCGCACTCTCCACATGGCCCCCCGCACTCTCCACATGGCCCCCCCGCACTCTCCACATGGCCCCCCCCGCACTCTCCACATGGCCCCCCCGCACTCTCCACATGGCCCCCCCGCACTCTCCACATGGCCCCCCCGCACTCTCCACATGGCCCCCCCGCACTCTCCACATGGCCCCCCCGCACTCTCCACATGGGCCCCCCGCACTCTCCACATGGCCCCCCGCACTCTCCACATGGCCCCCCCCGCACTCTCCACATGGCCCCCCGCACTCTCCACATGGCCCCCCGCACTCTCCACATGGCCCCCCCGCACTCTCCACATGGCCCCCCCCGCACTCTCCACATGGCCCCCCCGCACTCTCCACATGGCCCCCCGCACTCTCCACATGGCCCCCCCGCACTCTCCCACATGGGCCCCCCACACTCTCCACATGGCCCCCCGCACTCTCCACATGGCCCCCCCCGCACTCTCCACATGGCCCCCCGCACTCTCCACATGGCCCCCCCCGCACTCTCCACATGGCCCCCCGCACTCTCCACATGGCCCCCCGCACTCTCCACATGGCCCCCCGCACTCTCCACATGGCCCCCCCCGCACTCTCCACATGGCCCCCCCGCACTCTCCACATGGCCCCCCCCGCACTCTCCACATGGCCCCCCGCACTCTCCACATGGCCCCCCCGCACTCTCCACATGGCCCCCCCCGCACTCTCCACATCGCCCCCCGCACTCTCCACATGGCCCCCCCGCACTCTCCACATGGCCCCCCGCACTCTCCACATGGCCCCCCCGCACTCTCCACATGGCCCCCCCCGCACTCTCCACATGGCCCCCCCGCACTCTGCACATGGCCCCCCCGCACTCTCCACATGGCCCCCCCCGCACTCTCCACATGGCCCCCCGCACTCTCCACATGGCCCCCCGCACTCTCCACATGGGCCCCCCCGCACTCTCCACATGGCCCCCCCCGCACTCTCCACATGGCCCCCCCGCACTCTCCACATGGCCCCCCCGCACTCTGCACATGGCCCCCCGCACTCTCCACATGGCCCCCCGCACTCTCCACATGGCCCCCCCGCACTCTCCACATGGCCCCCCCGCACTCTCCACATGGCCCCCCCGCACTCTCCACATGGCCCCCCCGCACTCTCCACATGGCCCCCCGCACTCTCCACATGGCCCCCCCGCACTCTCCACATGGCCCCCCCACACTCTCCACATGGGCCCCCCGCACTCTCCACATGGCCCCCCCACACTCTCCACATGGCCCCCCCCCGCACTCTCCACATGGCCCCCCCGCACTCTGCACATGGCCCCCCCGCACTCTCCACATGGCCCCCCCGCACTCTCCACATGGGCCCCCCACACTCTCCACATGGCCCCCCCGCACTCTCCACATGGCCCCCCCCGCACTCTCCACATGGGCCCCCCGCACTCTCCACATGGGCCCCCCGCACTCTCCACATGGGCCCCCCGCACTCTCCACATGGGCCCCCCGCACTCTCCACATGGGCCCCCCGCACTCTCCACATGGGCCCCCCGCACTCTCCACATGGGCCCCCCCCACTCTCCACATGGGCCCCCCGCACTCTCCACATGGGCCCCCCCGCACTCTGCACATGGGCCCCCCGCACTCTGCACATGGGCCCCCCCGCACTCTCCACATGGGCCCCCACACTCTCCACATGGGCCCCCCGCACTCTCCACATGGGCCCCCCCGCACTCTCCACATGGGCCCCCCGCACTCTCCACATGGCCCCCCCCGCACTCTCCACATGGCCCCCCCGCACTCTCCACATGGCCCCCCCGCACTCTCCACATGGGCCCCCCGCACTCTCCACATGGGCCCCCCCGCACTCTCCACATCGCCCCCGCACTCTCCACATGGGCCCCCCGCACTCTCCACATGGCCCCCCCCCGCACTCTCCACATGGCCCCCCGCACTCTCCACATGGCCCCCCCGCACTCTGCACATGGGCCCCCCCGCACTCTCCACATGGGCCCCCCGCACTCTCCACATGGGCCCCCCCCGCACTCTCCACATGGGCCCCCCCGCACTCTCCACATGGGGCCCCCCCGCACTCTGCACGTGGGCCCCCCCCGCACTCTCCACGTGGCCCCCCCGCACTCTCCACGTGGGCCCCCCCGCACTCTGCACATGGCCCCCCCGCACTCTGCACGTGGCCCCCCCCGCACTCTCCACGTGGCCCCCCCCCGCACTCTCCACATGGCCCCCCCCGCACTCTCCACATGGCCCCCCGCACTCTCCACATGGGCCCCCCCGCACTCTCCACATGGGCCCCCCGCACTCTCCACATGGCCCCCCCGCACTCTCCACATGGCCCCCCCGCACTCTCCACGTGGGCCCCCCGCACTCTCCACGTGGCCCCCCCGCACTCTCCACGTGGGCCCCCCGCACTCTCCACGTGGGCCCCCCCGCACTCTCCACATGGGGCCCCCCCGCACTCTCCACATGGGGCCCCCCCGCACTCTCCATGTGGGCCCCCCGCACTCTCCACGTGGGCCCCCCCGCACTCTCCACGTGGGCCCCCCCGCACTCTCCACGTGGGCCCCCCCGCACTCTCCACGTGGGCCCCCCCGCACTCTCCACGTGGGCCCCCCGCACTCTCCACGTGGGCCCCCCGCACTCTCCACGTGGGCCCCCCCGCACTCTCCACGTGGGCCCCCCCGCACTCTCCACGTGGGCCCCCCCGCACTCTCCACGTGGGCCCGTCCCACACCCCCCCACGTGGGCCCCCAGCCCTCTCCACGTGGGCCCCGTCCCACACCCCCCCACATGGGCCCCCCAGCCCTCTCCACGTGGGCCCCGTCCCACACCCCCCCACGTGGGCCCCCCAGCCCTCCCCACATGGGCCCCCCAGCCCTCTCCACGTGGGCCCCGTCCCACCCCCCCCCAGGTGGGCCCCCCCGCCCTCCCCACATGGGCCCCGACCCTCACCCCTCCCACACGGCCCCCCACACTCCTCCCCCATGCGGGCCCCATCCCCCACACCCCCCAGGCGGGCCCCACACCACTGTATGATTTTCTACTGTCTCTCTCATTTCCTGACAGGATGACACGGAGAGATCTCCGGGGATTTTCTGTGTTTTTTTTTTCTCTTTTTGCAGTCGGATTATTTCTGGTCCCCTCATTGTGCGGACCCCCCCCCCCCCCGGACCCCCCCCCCCCCCCGGACCCCCCACTGCTTTCCACTCACAACACTCCTAGTGATGCATTCTGGGTAGGAGCAGGAAATGTTTTCTTCTTTTTTTAAAGTAGAAAAAGTTTGAAATGAATTCAATTGTAACTTTCCTGTGTTTGTTTTTTTTCTGGATATTTTATAAAAATAAAAATCATTCCAAACAGTCAGAATGTGAAGAGAGAAAGTGAACCCAGGGCTGAGAAAAAGTATTCATACCCCTTGACATTTCCCACATGTTGTCATGTTACAACCAAAAATATAAATGTATTTTATTGGGATTTTATGTGACATTTACAGTGGGGGAGGGGGACTCCTGGTGTTGTGTTGCTATCCATGCTGTCCGTCTTCTGTAACAACTGAAATCTCCACTTCTTCTATGGGGGTCACGCTGAAAGGAAGTGCGGGGATCTCTCCGATGGGTGGGGGTCACACGGAAAGGAAGTGCGGGAATCTCTCCGATGGGTGGGGGTCACACTGAAAGGAAGTGCGGGGATATCTCTCCGATGGGTGGGGGTCACACTGAAAGGAAGTGCGGGGATATCTCTCCGATGGGTGGGGGTCACACTGAAAGGAAGTGCGGGGATATATCTCCGATGGGTGGGGGTCACACTGAAAGGAAGTGCGGGGATATCTCTCCGATGGGTGGGGGTCACACTGAAAGGAAGTGCGGGGATATCTCTCCGATGGGTGGGGGTCACACTGAAAGGAAGTGCGGGGATATCTCTCCGATGGGTGGGGGTCACACTGAAAGGAAGTGCGGGGATATATCTCCGATGGGTGGGGGTCACACTGAAAGGAAGTGCGGGGATATCTCTCCGATGGGTGGGGGTCACACTGAAAGGAAGTGCGGGGATATCTCTCCGATGGGTGGGGGTCACACTGAAAGGAAGTGCGGGGATATCTCTCCGATGGGTGGGGGTCACAGAACGGGATGAAATCTTCACCTCTCCATCTCGGTTGTTCTTCTCGATTATTTACATTTTGTTTTTGTTGTATCCTTTCATTAACACGGATTGTTTTTCTTCTCCTGCAGCTTCCTTGTTTCGTTACAATGTCTTATCTCTCATCTACCTGCTCTTCCTGCTGCTGTTACCATGGTTCGCCGGTCCCTCCGCGCAGAGCATGCGAGGTAAGCACCACCTTGGGATCAATTTATTCAAGTGGTGCAAAGTGACCCTCCGATCCGATCCGAATCACTCTGAGGATCGATTGAGAGGGACGTGGTGACAATTCACTGCACTTTGCACACATATTGTAGTCGCTGTACTTGGTATTTGTGTGAAGAGAAATGAAATCTTTGCCCTGTAAAGACTTAAAGTGATACAAAAACATTCTATGTAATTTACATCCAACCACATCGACCTTCCATATGAGCTCAGAGCCGCCCTCCAGGGGGGACAGATTTCTGGACTCAGCTAAACTCTGTTCTACATTTCCAGCACCGATACCCTCCATCCCATCCCTTTACTTCCCTAAACATCGTCTTTTCCACTTGAAATACTAGAAGTCACTTTACTCAAACCAACCAAAACCAAACAATTCCAATCCATTCCAAACCATTCCAATCCATTCCATTCCAATCCATTCCAATCCATTCCAATCCATTCCAATCCATTCCATTCCAAACCATTCCAATCCATTCCAATCCATTCCAATCCATTCCAAACCATTCCAATCCATTCCAATCCATTCCAATCCATTCCATTCCAATCCATTCCAATCCATTCCAAACCATTCCAATCCATTCCAATCCATTCCATTCCAATCCATTCCAATCCAATCCAATCCATTCCAATCCATTCCAATCCATTCCAATCCATTCCAATCCAAACCATTCCAATCCAAACCATTTCAATCCATTCCAATCCAATCCATTCCAATCCAAACCATATCAATCCATTCCAAACCAAACAATTCCATAGCAAACCATACCAGTCCATTCCAAACCATTCCAATCCAAACCATTCCAATCCAAACCATTCTAATCCATTCCAAACCATTCCAATCCATTCCAAACCAAACAATTCCAGAGCAAACCATACCAGTCCATTCCAAACCATTCTAATCCAAACCATTCTAATCCAAACCATTCCAATCCATTCCAAACCATTCTAATCCAAACCATTCTAATCTAAACCATTCCAATCCGTTCCAAAACCATACCAATCCATTCCAATCCACTCCAAACCATATCAATCCATTCCAAACCAAACAATTCCAAACCACACCAATCCATTCCAAACCATACCAATCCAAACCAAACCAATCCATTCCAAACCAAACCATATCAATCCAAACCAATCCATTCCATTCCAAACCAAACCAAACCATACCCCACCGTAGAGCACCAGGTTCCTGCTATTGGCTTTATATAAAATCCATTATCTTCTTCTTTTCTGGTTTAAAGCTGTATTTCCAGGAATTTGGCAAAATGTGCCCTTGGCATGACCCCCTCCCCCACACTGCAAGGGTTACCTGCTCATTAGGACTTGGGGTGCCATGAGGAGTAATACACTCGCTCCCCACATTCTATTTGCTCCTCGGATTGTGGGGGATTCCTTGGCACCCTCATTGTATATGGAGGAGGTCCGGGATCTGGAGCAAAGAAGAAGGTAAAGTGAAAGTGGAGGCAGAACATTTTTTCTTCACTTTGAGAAGAGTGAAGCTGAACCCAAAGGCTGAAAATGGTCGTTTGGCAATTACCGGCCGACTTCCATCCGGTGTGTTCAGCTCCTCGTCTGACAGAAGCCGGCATGAGACCCGGAGACCAGAATCTGATCCACGCTCACCGCCACCGAGCAAGGGAAATCCAAAATGTCACCAGAACAAGAGATACAAGGATCTATGAATGGAGGGGGGTGGGCCTTTCAATCATCCATCTGTCCTTTGTTCACAGATCCTCCATTCATAGACCCTCCATTCACAGATTCTCCATTCACAGATCCACCATTCACAGACCCTCCATTCATAGATCCACCATTCATTCATAGATCCTCCATTCACAGATTCTCCATTCACAGACCCTCCATTCATAGACCCTCCATTCATAGACCCTCCATTCACAGATCCTCCATTCATAGACCCTCCATTCACAGACCCTCCATTCATAGACCCTCCATTCATAGACCCTCCATTCATAGATCCTCCATTCACAGATTCTCCATTCACAGACCCTCCATTCATAGACCCTCCATTCATAGACCCTCCATTCATTCATAGATCCTCCATTCACAGATTCTCCATTCATAGACCTTCCATTCATAGACCCTCCATTCATAGACCCTCCATTCATAGACCCTCCATTCATAGATCCTCCATTCACAGATTCTCCATTCACAGACCCTCCATTCATAGACCCTCCATTCACAGATCCTCCATTCATAGACCCTCCATTCATAGACCCTCCATTCACAGACCCTCCATTCATAGACCCTCCATTCATAGATCCTCCATTCACAGATTCTCCATTCACAGACCCTCCATTCATAGACCCTCCATTCATAGACCCTCCATTCATAGATCCTCCATTCACAGATTCTCCATTCACAGACCCTCCATTCATAGACCCTCCATTCATAGACCCTCCATTCATAGATCCTCCATTCACAGATTCTCCATTCACAGACCCTCCATTCATAGACCCTCCATTCATAGACCCTCCATTCACAGACCCTCCATTCATAGACCCTCCATTCATAGACCCTCCATTCATAGACCCTCCATTCATAGACCCTCCATTCATAGACCCTCCATTCACAGATTCTCCATTCACAGATCCTCCATTCATAGACCCTCCATTCACAGATTCTCCATTCACAGATCCACCATTCACAGACCCTCCATTCATAGATCCACCATTCATTCATAGACCCTCCATTCACAGATTCTCCATTCATAGACCTTCCATTCATAGACCCTCCATTCATAGACCCTCCATTCATAGATTCTCCATTCACAGATTCTCCATTCACAGACCCTCCATTCACAGACCCTCCATTCACAGACCCTCCATTCATAGATCCTCCATTCACAGATTCTCCATTCATAGACCCTACATTCATAGATACTCCATTCATAGACCCTACATTCATAGATACTCCATTCATATATCCTCCATTCATAGACCCTCCATTCATAGATCCACCATTCATTCATAGATCCTCCCATTCACAGATTCTCCATTCATAGACCTTCCATTCATAGACCCTCCATTCATAGACCCTCCATTCACAGATTCTCCATTCATAGATTCTGCTGTAGTACAGTTTCTATGAATGAAGGGGCGGGGTGAAAAGGGTGGGAGTAGTCAGGCATTCTTGATGAGAGTCTCCCCCCCCCCCCCCCTTACTACACTGGAAGATTGCAAGGTGGGGGTTGGGGGGATTGTGGACGGATTAGCGTAAATTATGCTGCTGAACTTCATTTAACCTGCACTGCGGTTGGATACAGAAGGATTTTATCAGCAGGACCTGGCCAATGATTTATAGCTGAGACCCGCAGTCCAATCACAGCCCAGAGCTCCGTACACTGATCAGCTGTGTCCAATCACAGCCCAGAGCTCCGTACACTGATCACATACATAAACACCGGCTAGGCACACAGGTAACCCTTTGATCAGAATACGTTTTGACCGAAATTTATGAAGAAATGCAATTTTATTGGATATGTTTTATAGCAAAAAATAAAAACCGCAGAGGTGATAAAATACCATCAAAAGAAAGTTCTATTTGTGAGAAGAAATATAAATAAATGTCATATGAGTAGAGCGTTTGTACGACCGCGCATTTACCAGGTGAAGTAGTGCAGTGATGAATAGCAAAGAAATGTCATGAAGGGGGGTGAACCTTCCGGAGGTGAAGAGGTTAATGTGTGTCAGAGTTCCTTCTATTCCTCCAGTAAGGAGGAGGAGGAGGAGGAGAGGAGGAGGAGGGGGGGAGGAGGAGGAGGAGGAGAGGAGGAGGAGGAGGAGGAGGAGGAGGAGAGGAGGAGGGGAGAAGGGGAAGAGGAGAGGAGGAGGAGGAGGAGGAGGGGAGGAGGAGGTCATCTGAGGTCATCAGCAGATCTATGGAGTGAGGAAAGAGCTGATTAGTGGCCGCCTGCGACATGCGACTTCACACCCCTCCCCCCCACCGACTTCCCCCCCCCCCCCACCGATTTCTCCCCCCCCGCACTGACTTCACCCCCCCCACCAATTTCTCCCCCCCGCACTGACTTCACCCCCCCCACCAATTTCTCCCCCCCCACCCACTTCCCCCTCCCCCCACGACTTCTCCCCCCCACGACTTCTCCCTCCCCCCCACGAATTCTCCCTCCCCCCCACCCCCACGACTTCTCCCCCCCCCCCCCCCCCCACCACTTCTCTTGCTCTTTATCTTCTAATCAGTCACTTTATTGCTTCCTTTTCTTACTCTTAAATTTCCCTGTCTGACCCCCCCCCCCCAATGTTCTATATGTCTCCGGTCTCCACGCTCCTCTCTCACCTTCTCTCCCTCCGGCTTGGTTGAGGGCCGGGCCGTGTTTTCCTGGGATATTCCTGAGGTGACTCCTCTCCCATTCTCCTTTTATGTGGAGAACTCCCCCCCCCCCCCCCCCCCCGCACCCTCTGCCAAGCTTCACCTTCATATTGTATGAGTTCCTCTCCTCTTCTTCTCCTCTCCTCTCTCCTCCTCGTCTCCTTTTCTCCTCTTCTCTTTTTTCCACCCCTCTCATCCTCTCCCCTCTTTTCTCCTCTTCTCTCTTCTCTTCTCTCCTCCTCTTTTCTCCTCTCACCCCTCCCCTCTCTTTTCTTTCCTCTCCTCTTCTCTTCTCCTCCTCTCCCGTCTTTCCCTGTTATGGTTTATCTTCAGTAAATACATTTTCACCCGACCCGTTCTCTGATTCTGGCAGATTTCCCGCCTTGGCAGGCCGTTCCCTGTGCCGGGATTACAAGCCTCCTGTACAGTGTATATATATATATATACTTCTATCCTGGGGGTGGGGTGCACCTCGAATTCTGGAGCACTTTATGGATCATTATGGATTAATGTATTGATATTATTTAGACAATTGTTTTGCACTATTGTGAGCTCTGAATATATAAATATATTGTATGATAACCATCTTCTGTTTACATCCATGATCAGCTGTGATTGGACACAGCTGATCACATGGTAAAGAGCCGCTGATTGATCTGTGATCAGAGCGCCGCCGCCGCCCGCACCCCGAGCCCCACAGCCCGCAACCCACACCCCTCACCCCACGCCCCGCACCCCACGCCCCGCAACCCGCACCCCACGCCGCGCACCCCACACCCTGCGCCCCGCACCCCACAGCCTACACCCCGCAACCCACACCCCGCAGCCCACACCCCACAGCTCACGTCCCGCACCCCACGCCCCCGCAACCCGCACCCCACGCCGCGCACCCCACACCCTGCGCCCCGCACCCCACAACCTACACCCCGCAACCCACACCCCGCAGCCCACGCCCCCGCAACCCGCACCCCACGCCCCGCAACCCGCACCCACAGCCCACGCCCCGCAACCCACACCCCACAGCCCGCACCCCATGCCCGGCGCGCCACACCCCGCAACCCGCACTCCACAGCCCACGCCCCGCAACCCGCGCCCCGCAACCCACGGCCTGCAGCCCACAGCCCGCACCCCACACCCCGCCGCCTGCGCCCCACAGCCCGCGCCCCGCCGCCCGTCATTCTTCAATAGCGCTTAAATGTTAGGGAAAAAATAAGAAAAGGCTTTTTCTTTCAGCAGCTTAGTAGACGCCCCCTATGTGTTCTCATGTGGTATTGCAGTCTTCATATTTATGTCAAATTTGGATTTGGATTTAGTTTTAGTCGACTAAAAGAGTGAAATGAACTCTGAGGCATAAAGACCTTCTAATCCGCTGTATTCTCTACACAATGACTTTACACGAACTGCGGGCTTGGACGATCGTGTCACTCCCTGGAGATCCTTTTCTTTATTTCACATAGAAGGTGATTATATTGTAATTAAGATAAAGCCGCTGCTGTCTGCGGAGCCGGAAGATGCGCTGAACATTCGCAGAACGCGGGATATTCGTTTTGGATATTATTGGTGTCGTATCTTCATATCTGAAATCCAACTATTTGGTAACAGAAATGTTCGATCGTCTAAAACTGACCCTCAGTAAGAGAAGACGAACGCCCTCAGAGGACAGGATATTCCATATTTCTTGTATCCTGCCACTAAACCTGAACCCCAAGAAGAAGAACATTCCTAGAAAGATAACGGGAAGAAAAGAGAAATCTGAAGTGATAACGAGAGATGAGAAGAACGGAACCTGGTCCATATCTTTGGTGTAGGGGGGGTGGGGATTATGGTGTGGGGGGGGGGATTATGGTGTGGGGGGGTGGAGGGGGATTATGGTGTGGGGGGGAGGGGGGATTATGGTGTGGGGGGGGATTATGGTGTGTGAGGGGGGAGGGGGATAATGGTGTGGTGTGGGGGGAGGGGGATTATGATGTGGGGGTGGGGATTATGATGTGGGGGGAGGGGGGATTATGATGTGGGGGGAGGGGGGGATTATGGTGGGGGTTGTTTTTCAGGGGTTGGGTTTGGCCCCTTAGTTCCAGTGAAGGGAACTCTTAAGGTGTCAGCATACCAAGACATTTTGGACAATTTCATGCTCGCAACTTTGTGGGAGGAGTTTGGGGACGGCCCCTTCCTGTTCCAACATGACTGCCCACCAGTGCACAAAGCAAGGTCCATAAAGACATGGATGAGTGAGTTTGGGGTGGAGGAACTTGACTGGCCTGCACAGAGTCCTGACCTCAACCCCATAGAACACCTTTGAGATAAATTAGAGTGGAGACTGTGAGCCAGGCCTTCTCATTCAACATCAGTGCCTGACCTCACAAATGCTCTTCTGGAAGAATGGTCAAACATTCCCATAGACACCCTCCTAAACCTTGTGGACGGCCTTCCCAGAAGAGGTGAAGCTGTTATAGCTGCAAAGGGCGGAGCCAACTCAATATTGAACCCTCCGGACTAAGACTGGGATGTCATTAAAGGTCATGTGTGTGTAAAGGCAGGCGTCCCAATACTATTGGGAATACAGTGCGTGTAAAGTCAGGTCTTTTGAGGTCCAAACTATTCAAAGCCTCACTATAGGGACACTCCTGCAATAAAACAAAAAGACTTTGGCGGGTTTGCAGAGCACAGCGTTGTGCGTTATGGATGTGTGTTGCGGATGTGCGTTGTGGATGATGTGCGTTGCGGATGTGCGTTGCGGATGATGTGCGTTGCGGATGATGTGCGTTGCGGATGATGTGCGTTGCGGATGTGCGTTGCGGATGATGTGCGTTGCGGATGATGTGCGTTGCGGATGATGTGCGTTGCGGATGATGTGCGTTGCGGATGTGCGTTGTGGATGATGTGCGTTGCGGATGATGTGCGCTGCGGATGATGTGCGTTGCGGATGATGTGCGTTGCGGATGATGTGCGTTGCGGATGATGTGCGTTGCGGATGATGTGCGTTGCACTGCGCTGGGATCAGGACCGGCATGCAGAGGAAAACGTTCGATGCAAAGAGAGGAAATGATCCAATAAATTCTGATCTTCACGTCTCTCATCACCATCCAGAAGTTTGAGTTCCTCTTTTAAGGAAATAAAGCAAATGATAAAATGATTGTTATAAATAAGAGCGAAAAGACAACTTCAACGAATCAGAAGTCACCGATCTGAACTCCTGAAATCTGATTGGTAGTTGTGGCTTCCTGTACTTTGCATATAACCGCTTTCCTATAATCACCTATTTGCACCCCCTAACAATAAATGAAGAAGTGGAAATGTACTTTGTATATATAGAAGTAGCTGGTGGCACTTTGTATACAGCTGTGCTCATAAGTTTACATACCCTGGCAGAATTTCTGATTTGTTGGCCATTTTTCAGAGAATATAAATGATAACACAAAATATTTTCTCTCACTCATGGTCAGTGTTTGGTTGAAGCCATTTATTATCAATCAGCTGTGTTTACTCTTTTTAAAATCATAAAGACAACAGAAACAACCCAAATGATCCTGATCAAAAGTTTACATACCCAGGTGATTTTGTCCTGATAACATGCACACAAGGTGACACAAAGGGGTTTGAATGGCTATTAAAGGGAACCATCCTCACCTGTGATCTGTTTGTAATCAGTGATTGTGTATAAAAGGTCAATGAGTTTCTGGACTCCTGACAGACCCTTACATCTTTCATCCAGTGCTGCACTGACGTTTCTGGATTCTGAGTCATGGGGAAAGCAAAAGAATTGTCAAAGGATCTGCGGGAAAAGATAGTTGAACTGTATAAAACAGGAAAGGGATATAAAAAGATATCCAAGGAATTGAGAATGCCAATCAGCAGTGTTCAAACTCTAATCAAGAAGTGGAAAATGAGGAGTTCTGGTGAAACCAAACCACGGCCAGGTAGACCAACTAAAATTTCAGCCACAACTGCCAGGAAAATCGTTGGGGATGCAAAGAAAACCCCACAAATAACTTCAGGTGAAATACAGGACTCTCTGAAAACATGAGGTGTGGTGCTTCAAGATGAACAATAAGGAGGCACTTGAAGAAAGATGGGCTGCATGGTCAAGTCTCCAGAAGAAAGATGGTCTGCATGGTCGAGTCTCCAGAAGAAAGATGGGCTGCATGGTCGAGTCTCCAGAAGAAAGATGGTCTGCATGGTCGAGTCTCCAGAAGAAAGATGGGCTGCATGGTCGAGTCTCCAGAAGAAAGATGGGCTGCATGGTCGAGTCTCCAGAAGAAAGATGGTCTGCATGGTCGAGTCTTCAGAAGAAAGATGGGCTGCATGGTCGAGTCTCCAGAAGAAAGATGGGCTGCATGGTCGAGTCTCCAGAAGAAAGATGGTCTGCATGGTCGAGTCTCCAGAAGAAAGTCATTACTACACAAATGTCACAAAGTATCCGCTTACAATACGCCAAACAGCACAGAGACAAGCCTCAAACCTTCTTCCACAAAGTCATTTGGAGTGATGAGACCAAAACTGAGCTTTTTGGCCACAACCATAAACACTACATTTGGAGAGGAGACAACAAGGCCTATGATGAAAGGTACACCATCCCTACTGTGAAACACGGAGGTGGATCGCTGATGTTTTGGGGATGTGTGAGCTACAAAGGCACAGGAAATTTGGTCAAAATTGATGGCAAGAGGAATGCCGTATGTTATCAAATACTGGAGGAACATTTCATTCATCAGCCAGGAAGCTGCGCATGGGACGTACTTGGACATTCCAACATGACAATGATCCAAAACACAAGGCCAAGTCCACCTGTCATTGGCTACAGCAGAATAAAGTGAAGGTTCTGGAGTGGCCATCTCAGTCTCCTGACCTCAATATCCTTGAGCCCCTCTGGGGAGATCTCAAACATGCCGTTCATGGAAGACAGCCCAAGAATTTACAGGAACTGGAGGACTTTTACCAAGAGGAACCATCTGAGAAGATAAAGAGCCTCATCCACAAATACCACAAAAGACTTCAAGCTGTCATTGATGGTAAAGAGGGCAATACACGGTATTAAGAACTGAGGTATGTAAACCAGGGACATTTGGGTAGTTTCTGTTGTGATTATGATATAAAAAGAGTAAATACAGCTGATTGATAATAAATGTCTTCAGCCAAACACTAACCATGAGTGAGAGAAAAGGTTTTGTGTTATTTCATATTCGCTGAAAAATGGCCAAGAAATCATAAATTCTGCCAGGGTATGTAAACTTATGAGCACAACTGTATATATAGAAGTAGTTGGTGGCACTTTGTATCTATAGAAGTAGTTGGTGGCACTTTGTATCTATAGAAGTAGTTGGTGGCACTTTGTATCTATAGAAGTAGTTGGTGGCACTTTGTATCTATAGAAGTAGTTGGTGGCACTTTGTATCTATAGAAGTAGTTGGTGGCACTTTATATCTATAGAAGTAGTTGGTGGCACTTTGTATATATAGAAGTAGTTGGTGGCACTTTGTATATATAGAAGTAGTTGGTGGCACTTTGTATCTATAGAAGTAGTTGGTGGCACTTTGTATCTATAGAAGTAGTTGGTGGCACTTTGTATATATAGAAGTAGTTGGTGGCACTTTGTATCTATAGAAGTAGTTGGTGGCACTTTGTATCTATAGAAGTAGTTGGTGGCACTTTGTATATATAGAAGTAGTTGGTGGCACTTTGTATCTATAGAAGTAGTTGGTGGCACTTTGTATATATAGAAGTAGTTGGTGGCACTTTGTATATATAGAAGTAGTTGGTGGCACTTTGTATCTATAGAAGTAGTTGGTGGCACTTTGTATCTATAGAAGTAGTTGGTGGCACTTTGTATCTATAGAAGTAGTTGGTGGCACTTTGTATATATAGAAGTAGTTGGTGGCACTTTGTATATATAGAAGTAGTTGGTGGCACTTTGTATATATAGAAGTAGTTGGTGGCACTTTGTATATATAGAAGTAGTTGGTGGCACTTTGTAAATTCTGTATTCACTTACAGAAGGAAATGATATCACAAGATGATAACATTGAACCCGATGAGGGAGAGTTTTGATCCCGGAACTCCCGTTGTTGGAATGCTGTGCGTTTTATTTTCATTGTATAATGATCGGATGATTGAACTATGCATGACGCTGAACCCGCAGTTCCTGGTCCAGATCTCGCCCCATCACTCCCAGATATGGGAATTAAAGGGTTCTACTCTTGGCACATCTCTATAAAATGGACGTTTCCCTGAAATATTTCCCATAAAATGACAGCAGCCGATTGTTTGATCGTCTTTTATGGGGATATTTGTCAGCAGAGCCTCGTGGCCGAGAGGTTAACTAACTGTGAAAGTGCCGCATGTTTTCCAGCGCAGCCGCGAATTAACGCCCTTCAGTTCCGTGTTCCATGAAAAGGTAAAGGAGACAGATGAGCCTTTGTTGGGACATTCGGAGGCCTCTCCATGCGTTTCCTCAGAGTATTATCTGGTGATTTGGGGATGTTTTTTCACACTTATATAATTCACGCTCTTCATTTCCTTCCATTAATGCCTCCAGGGATTGGCTTCTGTTCCGGTGCCGGCCTGTTTTTCTGTCTACAAACGGCGTCAACGCTGAACTTTCGCTCCATTGATTTTTTTTCCAGCTAAATCCTGTTTTCCGATGTCCCATACCTCCATATTTCTATATTGTAATGAGAAGAGGAAAGAAACACTCAGCTTGTTCTGATGTTCAGAAGTTATCGATCGCGGGGTGTATCCAATCCTCACCATGCGTCATGACGATCAATCTGGACAGAATTGGGTTTTATGGTCTCTTCCCATCAGTGGTGTGTCCTCGTCTTCCCTCCTAAGGCCATGATAATGATGATGATTCCATTTTTTTCTCAGCTAACCTCCACAATTATTTGTATGTTCTACATTGTGGAAAGTCTGGCCAGGATTTGTAGAGCCAACATTTGTTGTTGGGCTCTGGAGACTTTCAGGTGGAGCAGAATGTAATAAGCCCTCATTTTCATTGGTGGCTGAGTGGTTTGCACCCATGCTTTGCTGTGATTGGGCCTCTACAGCCGTGGCCAAATGTTTAGAGGATGACACAAATATTACTTTTCACAAAGTCTGCTGCCTCAGTTTTTATGATGACGATTTGCATCTACTCCAGAATGTTATGAAGAGCGATCAGATGAATGAAGTTCCTCTTTGCCATGAAAATGAACTTGATCACATAAAATATATTTCCACTGTATTTGTGAAGAAGGCTTCAGGGAGCCCAAGAAAGTCAAGCAAATGCCAGGACCGTCTCCTACAGGTGACACAGCTGCGGGATCGGGGCACCACCAGTGCAGTGGGGGGGGATGGGGGCTCCACCAGTGCAGAAGGGAGGATGGGGGCTCCACCAGTGCAGAAGGGGTGGGGGCTCCACCAGTGCAGAAGGGGGGATGGGGGCTCCACCAGTGCAGAGCTGGGGGATGGGGGCTCCACCAGTGCAGAGCTGGGGGATGGGGGCTCCACCAGTGCAGAAGGGGGGATGGGGGCTCCACCAGTGCAGAAGGCGTGGGAGGGTGGGGGCTCCACCAGTGCAGAGCTGGGGGATGGGGGCACCACCAGTGCAGAAAAGGGGGGGATGGGGGCTCCACCAGTGCAGAAGAGGGGGGGATGGGGGCACCACCAGTGCAGAAGAGGGGGGGATGGGGGCACCACCAGTGCAGAAGAGGGGGGGATGGGGGCACCACCAGTGCAGAGCTGGGGAATGGGGGCTCCACCAGTGCAGAAGAGGGGGGGGATGGGGGCTCCACCAGTGCAGGGCTGGGGGATGGGGGCACCACCAGTGCAGGGGGGGGGGGGGGGCACCACCAGTGCAGAGCTTGCTCAGAAATGGCAGCAGGCAGGTGTGAGGACATCGGCACACAGTGAGGAGAAGACTTTTGGAGGATTGTCTGTTGTTAGGAAGGGCAGCAAAGAAGTAATTTCTCTCCAGGAAAACATCGGGACAGACTGATATTCTACAGAAGGTACAGGGATTGGACTGCTGAGGACTGGGGGAAAATCAATTTCCCATTGTTTGGGGCATCTGGAGAAGAAAAGGTGAGCGCTACCATCAGTCCTGTGTCATGCATCCTGAGACCATGTGGGGGTGGGGGTGGGGCTTACTCACAATTTTGCCATGAATAAAGAACGATACAAAAACATCCTCCGAGAGCAACTTCTCCCAACCATCCAAGAACAGTTTGGTGATGAACAATGCCTTTTCCAGCATGATGGAGCACCTTACTATAAGGAAAAATTCATAACCAAGTGGCTTGGGGAACAGAACATGGAGGTTTTGAGTCCATGGCCAGGAAACTCCCCAGACTTTAATCCCATTGAGAACTTGTGGTCAATCCTCAAGAGGCGGGTGAACGAAAACACCCACAAATTCTGACAAACTCCAAGCATTGATTATGGAAGAATAGTGGGGTGGGGGGGGGGGGGGGGGGTGCGGCCATCAGTCAGGATGTGGCCCAGAAGTCGAGTGACAGCATTCCGGGGGGAATTGCAGAGATCTTGAAGACGAAGAAGGGTCACCACTGCAAATATTGTCTCTTTGCATAAACTTGTTAAATGCCTTTGACACTTATGGAATGTTTGTAAATATACTTCCGTATCCCATAGTAACATCTGATACTTATGTAATTTTACTTCAGTCTCCCATAGTAACATCTGACAGAAAGATCTACAAACATCGAGGCAGCAGACTTTGTGAAAATCAATATTTGTGTCCTCAAAACTTCATGTCCCCATGTTCTCCATCTTATAGAAGTAATATAGAAGTCTGGGAATTTGTTCTTCATCTTATAGAAGTAATATAGAAGGATGGGAATTTGTTCTCCATCTTATAGAAGTAATATAGAAGGATGGGAATTTGTTCTTCATCTTATAGAAGGATGGGAATTTGTTCTTCATCTCTGTCCATGGAGTACAGCCCCTCCTGCCCCCGGTCACTATTATTAGAGGGGGGGCATTTCACAACCATCCCGGCATTCATAAGTCTCCCGATCGTCGATATTCACGAGTAGCAGCCGTTTTCCCTCAAATGTTTCCTCCCAACTCATAAAGCTGTTTGGATGATTTTCATGGGAAAACAAGTAAGACTGTTGAAACGAATCAGAGCGATCGTTCTCCATGTGTGACTGTAATCCTTCTAACACTCCGAAGCTCAGCTTGTTCCCAGCACAATGTTCTCCCATCTTCTGTTAGGAATAGAAGTTTTTGGCCAGCAATCAGCCGGCGGCTCGGATACAGTTGCAGGTTCTAAATTAAAAACATAATAATTCTGGCTCTGTGATCACCAATCTAGAGATGATAAATACGGGTGATGGAGATCAATGACAAAATAATAAACTGATAGTAACCTATAAAGCCGGTCATTGGTGAGTGGAACATGGTGCCTCTGATCCCGGGTCCAGGAGAATAGTGCTGCAGCGGGTTATGCCAGTACATTGATGGCCTGATAGTCCCACAGGAACCATCCCAGACTTCCAGGCTGATAATCAGACAAACCCTGAACTCCGGGAGAACTATAACCTTCCACCAGACCTTCAGAATTAAAGGAGAAGTTCACCTTTGGATACATGTCACTTGCTCCATCGGTTTTTAGTGTGAAACATGAAAGACGTTCCCAGTGTTGCATCCTCTCTCCGATCTGCCGCCTCTAGTGACAACATCATCATCATCATGAGACTACATGATCAATGGACATCTTATGAATAACATGAGACTAAATGATCCATGTCTACCTTGGGAGTGACACCATGAGACTACATGATCCATGTCCACCTTGGGAGTGACACCATGAGTCTACATGATCCATGTCCACCTTGGGAGTGACACCATGAGTCTACATGATCCATGTCCGCCTTGGGAGTGACACCATGAGACTACATGATCCATGTCCACCTTGGGAGTGACACCATGAGACTACATGATCCATGTCCACCTTGGGAGTGACACCATGAGACTACATGATCCATGTCCACCTTGGGAGTGACACCATGAGACTACATGATCCATGTCCACCTTGGGAGTGACACCATGAGACTACATGATCCATGTCCACCTTGGGAGTGACACCATGAGACTACATGATCCATGTCTACCTTGGGAGTGACACCATGAGTCTACATGATCCATGTCCACCTTGGGAGTGACACCATGAGACTACATGATCCATGTCCACCTTGGGAGTGACACCATGAGACTACATGATCCATGTCCACCTTGGGAGTGACACCATGAGACTACATGATCCATGTCCACCTTGGGAGTGACACCATGAGACTACATGATCCATGTCCACCTTAGGAGTGACACCATGAGACTACATGATCCATGGACATCGTATTCGGGTGCAATGTTCTCTGCTCTTCAGCAGTGAGGGGGGGTGGGGTGAGGGGGGGGGTGGGGTTGGGGTGGGGGACAGAGAATTGGGCTTATATCCATTCTCATGCTTTAAACCTTCTAGCCTCCTGGGCAATGTTTTAGATTATCCATTGAAAGACTGAAGCATCCAGACGTTGTAAATCTTTGCTGGGAATTCCATGGTGACACTTTGGTGTCAGTAAACAAAACATCTTGAGGATAATTGGCCTCGTTGTTGGTGTCAATGTGTGAAGAGCGTCTGTTACATAATATAAAGACGATCGCTTTCTGGTGTCTGTAATGCGGATCGGCTGCAATCCCCACAGAGACCTCTTTGTTTTATATCTTCCACTAATGAGCTCTAATAGGTGTGAAACAGTTGCCTGCCTCTATCCCAGCAGCCTGTTGTAAGTAAAGGTTTTATATTTTGGTTTTGTCTGACGGCACCGGGGGAGTCCATGGATTGGACAGAAGAAGAAGTGAGTTCCCATCGCTCCTCAGAGTATATTACTCCTCCTATAATCGTACAACGATGGATAATGCGCTCTGCCTGGCTGCAATCAGTCTACATTCCATCCAGTTTGTGGCTTTAGGCCTAAAATCATTCGGTCAAAGGTTTATTTTAGCTTTTCATTGTCTGAAGACGCAAATAAAACAGATATGGACGGCACAAGAAAGGGACCATTCACCAAAAACTCTTCTTCTTTATTATTATTATACAGGATTTATATATTATTATTCTACAGGAGCCTGCTCCTCCCGCCCCCTCCACAGTCCGGCACTCCAGTAAGGATGATGGAGGGGAGAGCAGAGAGGCGGAGTCACGGAGGGGAGAACTGAGCGATCAGCGGTGTTGGATCGCTCTGTTCTCAGTCCAGGTCTGGGCGGTGGAGTGAAGGAGACACATTGTGATGGAGGGAGGAAAGTCGGTCATGTGACGGAACGTTCGCTGTAAAGTGGAACTCCAGGTAAACAGCCAATTACATAGTTGGATAAAAGTACCTCCTCCTATTTGGAGGCCCCACCCTCTCATCAGCACTCTGATCACATAAGCAGAGGGATGCTGTGACGCTCCATCCCATTAAAGCCTACATTTATATATATATTTATATATATATATATATATAAAAAATTTTTTTTTTTTTTTTTTTTATAACCACTCTATGAATGGAGGAGGGGGACCTTTCATTCATTCACCCATCTTCCACTCATAGATCGCTTTTCATTCATGAAAGCTATAGTACAGCTTCTTTCAATGTAAGAGGGGGATGGGAATGTGGGTGTGGCCATCACTCTTGACGTGTGCCTGTGACAGGTCCAGTGCTCATATTAACCCTTGCAGCACTGGAAGATTACAGCTACAGGGGTGTGTGGGGGAGGGGGTGCGGTAGAGGGAGCCAAGCACAAGGGTCACTTCTCATTAAATGTAATTTCCGTCTCTTGTGCTTATTTATTTCTTAAAGGAATCCAGTGAATGTTGCCTGCAGTGCAGACGGAGGTTGTCCTTTCACGGAGGTTGTCCTTTCACGGAGGTTGTCCTTTCACGGAGGTTGTCCTTTCACGGAGGTTGTCCTTTCACGGAGGTTGTCCTTTCACGGAGGTTGTCCTTTCACGGAGGTTGTCCGGTCACGGAGGTTGTCCTGTCACGGAGGTTGTCCCTGTCACGGAGGTTGTCCTTTCACGGAGGTTGTCCTTTCACGGAGGTTGTCCTTTCACAGAGGTTGTCCGGTCACGGAGGTTGTCCTTTCACAGAGGTTGTCCTTTCACAGAGGTTGTCCGGTCACGGAGGTTGTCCGGTCACGGAGGTTGTCCTTTCATTGACGCTGTCCGGTCACGGAGGTTGTCCTTTCATGGACCCTGTCTGGTCACGGAGGTTGTCCTTTCATGGACGCTGTCCCGTCACGAGGTTGTCCTTTCATGGACGCTGTCCCGTCACGAGGTTGTCCTTTCATGGACGCTGTCCCGTCACGAGGTTGTCTTTTCACGGAGGTTGTCCTTTCACGAGGTTGTCCTTTCACGAGGTTGTCTGGTCACGGAGGTTGTCCTTTCATGGACACTGTCCGGTCACGGAGGTTGTCCTTTCACGGAGGTTTTACGCTCACGGAGGTTGTCCTTTCACAGAGGTTGTCCAGTCATAGCCTCCACCAGCCAGGTTCTGTATTCTGTTGTAAGGTGTCAGGCTAGGATGGTTTTAGGGTCGGACCTCATCCTGGGGGGTGTTTTTGGGATGAAGAAAACATTTTTTATGTAATATTTAGCTTTTTTAGAACATTTTGTTGAGAAGAGAAATACAAGAATAAAAAACAAAAACCCTCCGAAATGAAAGGGGATATAAACATGAAAAGGGCCACAAGCTGCACCAGACATGGAAGTTTGTCAGGACGGAAAGTTCTGTTTTGGTTGTTGATCCTTCTAGTAATCCGAGGCGACACTGAGTGGGCAGTAATTCTATCTACTGAACTGTAATCCTATCCAGTGTGCTCTTCATATGGCGGAGGAGCCGCCGGGACCCTAATAAACATTCTAGTGGTATTAGTCGGTGATGGAGGAGAGTCTATGGGGACTGTGCTTTGCTGTGACATTGACTGGCGTTCACCCTGCTGGGATTTGGCTCGGATTCGGGAGACGCGTGGAACCCGATCGCAGGTTGGATGACGTCTTTGGGGGCCCAATGGCAGGATTCCAATCGCTGCGTCCACTCACATCGGAGGACCTTTCTGTGATGACAGAACATTCAACTCAATCAGTTCATAAATCACGCCGAATTACGTGTTACAGACACCTTGCTGAAATCATAGCTCAGACCCCCCCCCCCACACCACCACCACCTATCACCACCCCCTTCCCTCCCCCGATAGGAAAACTCAGAAACCTTCTTCTTGCTGTCAGCTGTTCACAGGAATTTCCAAATATTCCATATTTTGCTGGGAAGGAGCGGCCATAGAAAGAGGTGTTAGGAGGTAATCAGCAGATCTAGGAATACACACAGCTGAATTTACGTGCAAACATTGACAAAAACAAATTTTCTGCTAATGCTGTCCTTGGCCCATCCCTTCCAAATTCTTTAGACTTCTTCTTGGTCAGGTAATGTGAAGAGGAGACTCACTGACTAATGGGGGGGGGGGGGGTCTTGCGAGAGAATGAAGTTTTCATTAAAGGTAACCCCTGCTTTAGTTACAGTACATATATGGAGCCGTTATACAGGCAATGGTATTTTGCAATTCATATCAGTGGGCATTGCATCCTGGGTACCCCTGTCAGATAACACAGCCAGGTGCTGCTTTCTGCAGACTATACTGCAGGTGAGCCATACAGTCTAGGACCCACCTCAGTTTGTGATTGGACAATGAATGTGCTGCACGTAACTGGTGGTCTTCTCTGTGCTTGTCCCTCTTGTATGCAGGTCGGATTCTCCCCTGCTCCCGATTTGAATCCTACTTCTAATGTAGCGGATTACAGGAGGACTTGTATCGGGTGGGCCTCAGGTATCGGGTTGGCCTCAGGCATCGGGTTGGCCTCAGGCATCAGGTTTGGCCTCAGGCATCAGGTTTGGCCTCAGGCATCAGGTTTGGCCTCAGGCAACAGGTTTAGCCTCAGGCAACAGGTTGGCCTCAGGTATCAGGTTGACCTCAGGTATCAGGGTGGCCTCAGGTATCAGGTTGGCCTCAGATATCAGGATGACCTCAGTCTTAAAAAAAAAAAAAAAAAAAAAAAAGCTTCTTACATGGCTGTCTCTGTTTTTGAGTCACTGATCTGGGACAAGCATGCAGCTAGTGATGTCAGTGTACATGATCTGCATAGTGAGCTCAGGGTTGGTGACTCAGAAAATGATGACATGTTGGGACCAGCATGACAGCCAGGGAACCGTCATTTTAATAAGGAGGGTTGAGTAATGGTAACCTGCGTGTTTTCCTCAGTTTAGGATTCCTTTAATGGAATTGTGAATTTAGTGATCTTAGTGTGACTAATCATCCGTCTTAATCTTTCCTCTATTAATATTCTTCATTATATAGGCGGGAACCGGATATACAGTATATGACTAATGGATAGGAAAGTAGAACGCAGCAAAGTGAAGAGACTATCAGGAAGATCTTCATAAGTCCTCAATATGAACCCCTCAGTATGAGGGACATCTCTGGCATCTAGGGAAATAAGAGTCCAGATTATCATTAATAGATAACGAAATGTAGTGTGCTAGAGAAGGCACCAGATACGTGATACGGTCAGCTGCCTGATACTAAGAAACCACTTCTAGTGTTGGGGATAAATCTTCCAGACCAGAAGTTTCCAATCTGGAATGGCCGGAAATTAAGCTGCTACATGACTAAATAAAAGGGAGCATTGAGGTTCCTGAGTGCCTCTCCTCCATTATTTATGGCCTTCAATGGTGGGATATACACGCCTACCCTCTTCTTCCTACCTCTGGTATCTCCATTATTTTCAGGCCTTCAATGGTGGGATATACACACTTACCCCCTCCTCCTCCCTACCTCTGGTATTTTCATTATTTATGGCCTTCTATGGCCGGGTACAAACATCTACCCCCTCCTCCCTACCCTCCTCTAGTATATCCATTATTTTCTGGCCTTCAGTGGTGAGGTACATACACCTACCCCCTCCTCCTGCCCACCTCTGGTATTTTCATTTCTCAGGGGACTTCCTTTTGACATGCCAGTGGTCACAATTAATTTTTTTAACTCATGAACTCACTTTGTGTTTCTTCTGCTTCCCATTACCAGGCCAGAAATGTATAAAGTTTGGCTCTCCGAACCTTCACCTCTTCCCCAACATAAATCTTGAGTTTGACTTGGGCACCTGCCAGTTTGCGTTCAACGTCCTATTTAGTTCTTCTCTTCAAACATGATTTGGCCTTGGCTACTTTCAGGTTCAATTCCTGTCTAACTTTGTAGTTCTTGGATCTTTGGGATCATGCCTTTACCTGTTTTTTGGACCAGACCCAACAATCCATTACATCGAACATGGGGCTCTTCCTGAGTACAATGTAACATAGTTCTAAGAAAGATGGCGGGTGTAGGTAAAATATTCTTCAGCAGTGATCCCCCTCAGTCAGTGTGAAGACCTTCAGAGTAGCTCATGCTGCTAAACAAGAGCCCAAAATTAGGAGGCTTTTCAAATGATATGGGGAAAAGTCCATGAAAGCATTTGGGGGTGCCCAGGGCAGTCAGGATAGAGGGTCCCGCTTTTCACTGAAGATGATATTGGACCTTTTGCAGAGTGCTTCCATTTTGTGGATCCACCTTGACTTGGTAGTGGGTCCCTGGGTGGAGGGAATATTAGTGATTGCCCATCTGTGGCGGCCAGGTTCACTACCCTGACATTAAGTGATATTTGCAGAATGTGTGGCTGACTTACTGCATTCCAATACATTTCTGTAACCCATGGACTTTGGAGAGATGGTTCCATGGCAGAGCTCCATGTGTCAGAGGGACATCCTATACAAACCATTGAATGTGATTGAGATGGTTGTATGTTCTTATAGCTTTTAGGAAAAGTAGAGAACTTGCCATATTAATCAGCAGCTGGCATGGAATTCCTGTGCAGGTAGCGCAGCGAATGTTTATTTTTCTGAGAATTGTCATAAAGGTAAATGGGACAGATGTGTGTTTTCGGAGTTCTGGACAGTCATATGGAACAGCTGGTAACCACAATGTGCAGTCACGGTAGTGAGTGTAGGAAATGGGGCCCAGGCTGCATTCTGCTGGCCGGTCTTCAGCTCTCGGAACGATGAACTTTGTTCTTATTTTGCCAAGAAAATGCTGCTGGCCGGTAGCGGAGTGTTTCTGAGAACCGCTATGTAATACCGCAATTCCATCTGTAATGCCGGACACCCTTAAGCTTCCCTCTCTCTCACACAAGCTCTGTAACCTGCCATTCCCTGGAGACACCAAATTCCATTCCAGCCATTTATTTACCATGGCACCGTACCGCTGTCAGCGCCGGCAGAGTCTCTATAGTGCTGCGGCCTTCAGTCCCAGCCTGGGATGTCAGATCCTGCCCCGTGTGCCCCAGGAAACCCTCTATATAAATATCTTCTTCTGCCAAAACTTCAGACCTCTGTCCTCTTTGAATATACAAGAGAGATGCCCCAGGAGTGGGGGACGGGGACGGGGACGGGGGGGGGGGGGGGAGCAGTAAATCAGGTTTACAGGACATTGATGCTTTCACAGGAACTGGGTTTAGGTTACAAAGTCATAATTGGAGACTGCGGGGTGTATGACTGTCCTACCACATCACACCTTGTCCCCGTCTGTCACACACAGGAAGGGGCAGGAGACATAAATGCAGGACCCTAATGAGGGAAACGTTGGCACGATGCTGTGTCAGCATGCACGGTTTCCAGCCAGTGTGAAGGATCTGACCAGCTGAAATGAAGATGTCTACTATGGTAGAACGTTTGGCATGTCCAGGTGGGGGAACTTGGTAGATGGGAGCTTATGACCTCAATCATCAATGTCCTATAAATCAGATTTATGGCTCGTCCCCCCCACCCATGTAAAGCATATGATGCGGCCCTCGGACTGAAAAGTTGGAAGACCCTGCTCTAAATATTATATTTACATGTTTGCATTGTTAGCAGCCCTGATTGGTTCTTATCTGGGACACTGTAAGGGAGGACACTGGTGGGTCACCATAGGGGAGGACACTGGTGGGTCACCATAGGGGAGGACACGGATGGGTCACCGTAGGGGAGGACACGGATAGGTCACCGTAGGGGAGGACACGGATGGGTCACCGTAGGGGAGGACACGGATGGGTCACTATGGGGAAGGGTCAGGAAGGTCCTCCAGATAATTTATAACCCTTTGGAATATCTGGCAGTAAAAATAAACCCGTCTGTCTGAAGTGCTCTTCTTCTTCATTCCCCACCCCCCATGGTTTGGGGTTTAGTTATTTTCTGATAAATGTAACTTCTCCGTTATAATAGGAATAGTGAAGTCTCCATGAAGTCTCTCAGCGTCATTTATATTCGAGACCACAGGAAGCAATCTCTGTAATTGACGCTGGAAATCCGGCAGTGTGAGTGTTTTACCCCCCAAGAGACGCCCCTCCTCCCAGTAATGGGTCTTCTAATCCCAGTATGTGAAGGAGAATTTTCCATCTAGATTCTCCCATAATATACAATTTAAGTTTCAGAATGGAGAACCCTTGTGATTGGTCTGATTGAAGAGACACGAGATTTGATGAGTGATAGGTCCCCCCTCCATTCATAGATGGTTGTGATATGTCTTCTGTGATTGGGTGGAAGGGAACAGCCTGTTCCGTGTCGGTAACATGTTTTTTGGTGAAAGTTCCTGTAACCTGTCCACATTCACCGAGCAAATCTTTGACGACTTTTCTTTTCCTTCCAGGTCACACGGGGCGATTATTGAAAGCTTTGCTCGCCATCAGCATCATTTTCCTTTGTTCACATCTCATATTCATGCTTCTGCCTCCATACGGTGCCGGGACTGGACGACCTTCTGGGCCATAACTGTACGTAGCCGGCACAAGTGATCTACATAACCGTATTCATTCCTATGTATGTTCATCATAAAAAGGGGCCGATGGTATTTGGCACCGAGGTCTTTGCTCCAAGCTTCTCCGATTATTTGGAGAAATACTCAGATATATGTGAGCCGCCTCACCAGTCAGAGGATTTGTAATTCTGTTCAGTCGTCATTTAACCCGGAAGTCCATGCCAAACGGTGCAGCCAAACCCTGGACTTCCAGTGCAGTTGAAGGAGCAGCAGCAGAATGAGGAGTCATCTTCCTGCTCTTCTCCCTATAAGAAGTTCTCCCTTTTGCAGCACTGCAGTAAAGTGTGATTTGCTCCATATAGTGACCTGAATCCTGCTGTGCCATAGTCTAAAGCTCCGCACACATGGGCCGAATGTCGGGTCGTAGTCTAAAGCTCCACACACATGGGCCGAATGTCGGGCCGTAGCCTAAAGCTCCGCACACATGGGCCGAATGTCGGGCCGTAGCCTAAAGCTCCGCACACATGGGCCGAATGTCGGGCCTAAAGCTCCGCACACATGGGCCGAATGTCGGGTCGTAGCCTAAAGCTCCGCACACATGGGCCGAATGTCGGGCCGTAGCCTAAAGCTCCGCACACATGGGCCGAATGTCGGGCCGTAGCCTAAAGCTCCGCACACATGGGCCGAATGTCGGGCCGTAGCCTAAAGCTCCGCACACATGGGCCGAATGTCGGGCCTAAAGCTCCGCACACATGGGCCGAATGTTGGGTCGTAGCCTAAAGCTCCGCACACATGGGCCGAATGTCGAGCCGTAGCCTAAAGCTCCGCACACATGGGCCGAATGTCGGGCCTAAAGCTCCGCACACATGGGCTGAATGTCGGGTCGTAGCCTAAAGCTCCGCACACATGGGCCGAATGTCCGGCCGTAGCCTAAAGCTCCGCACACATGGGCCGAATGTCGGGTCGTAGCCTAAAGCTCCGCACACATGGGCCGAATGTCGAGCCGTAGCCTAAAGCTCCGCACACATGGCCGAATGTCGGGCCTAAAGCTCCGCACACATGGGCCGAATGTCGGGCCTAAAGCTCCGCACACATGGGCCGAATGTCGGGCCTAAAGCTCCGCACACATGGGCCGAATGTCGGCCTAAAGCTCCGCACACCATGGGCCGAATGTCGGGTCGTAGCCTAAAGCTCCGCACACATGGGCCGAATGTCGGGCCTAAAGCTCCGCACACATGGGCCGAATGTCGGGTCGTAGCCTAAAGCTCCGCACACATGGGCCGAATGTCGGGTCGTAGCCTAAAGCTCCGCACACATGGGCCGAATGTTGGGCCTAAAGCTCCGCACACATGGGCCGAATGTCGGGCCTAAAGCTCCGCACACATGGGCCGAATGTCAGCAGACACCGGCTGATTAAAAAAAAAAACGCTGAAATTTGGCCCGTGTGTTTACCAGCTGGTTTCACAGAAGCTGGCTGATTGGCTGCCTTGTGTTGTACAAACATGCTGGAAAACCAGCAGCCAACTGGCTCCCAATCAGCGCTCTCGACCAATGGCGGAGAGCGCTGACCGGAGTGTTCTGGTGGGGGGGGGCTTTCCCCCTGTCAGAACACAACAGCTCAGTGGGGGAGATCGCTGGACTAACATCGGATCGTCCGTACAGCGGCTCTGACAGGAGCTGACAGGTTTTTTTACCTTCTCTGGTGGATTGAACAGAAAGAAAGAATAGTTTGTAGCCGGCTTCAGGAGGTCGGATATAATTCAGTCATACTGGTTGTATTGATGTATATTTCTGTGTGGTTATCTCCCCCAAACCCCCTCCCCCCCTTATACTTCCCCCTTATACCCCTCCCCCCCTTATACCCATCATGTTTTATGTTTGTTTAGCAGGAAAAACGAGTGACTACCGGGCCTCACTCGATGCCCCACCCCCACCCCCTAAAACACTAAAGAGGGTTCTATG
>JBBHAA010003189.1:0-147582 GCA_037953035.1 Aquarana catesbeiana
AGATGGGTGGAAACCATGAAGTGTATAGTCCAGAGAGGGATAGTGGATCCTCTTCATGCACCAATCCTGCACTGATTAGAAGTGGCCCCTTACCTCATAATACTGAGGTCACAGCATAAATCAAAACCGCTGATACCAGCTCCTCCTTATGTGGATCCTGGGCTAGATCTCCATATGTCTCAGACCCTCAGGGGGCGTAGCGGGCATAAATGAAAAAAGAAGGGTATGCCACATAGTGTAGTAATTTGAACCAAAGTCGAGTTTATTAAAATAAGCGGTACTCACATAACACACAGCAAAGATCACAAAACACCAACGAGCGGCGAGCTCGTACGCATCTGTCCGTGGAAAGTGCATGTCCCGTCCCTACGCGTGAAGTCACGAGGTTGGAGAAATCTTGTTTTATGTATAAATTCACCGATTGGCACTATATGGACTGATTTTATTGCACATGTCACTTTTTGTATTTTTGCATTTTCCATGTTGCTTTATATTATACTTGAGCTAATTTTATAGACCCATCTCTGGTTTCATTTGCACTGGACACTTTTGATATTATAGTGAGTCCTGAGGTATGCTCGGACGCACAGCACTATATCGGTTTGCACTGAATGTTCTGTATTTTTGTGTCTCAGCACGATTTTTAAACTATTTTTGGATTAGCGCAGCACCATACTTAAAGAGGAGTTCCACCCAGGGGGGCCGTCAAAAAAAAAAAAAAAAAAAATTAAAAGTCAGCAGCTACAAATACTGCAGCTGCTGACTTTTAATTGGACACTTACCTGTCCCTGGGTCCAGCGATGCGGGGGATCGAAGCCCCGCTCGTCCCCCCCCCCTCCGCTCGTCGGCGCCGGCATTTCAACTGTGGGCGCCGGGCTGTGGCTTCACAGCCTGGCACCCACTGCGCATGTGCGAGCGGCGCCGTGATTGGCCGCTCAATCACCTGGGACCTGTATTGGGTCCCAGATGATTGACAGGAGGGAGGGAGCAGAGCGGAGCCCTTCCTGTGCCTAGGGGGAAGTGATGTCACCAGCCCCGGCAAAGGAACAGGCAGACTAGGAGGGACCACCTAGCAACAGGCATTTAGAGGTAAGTGAAAAAAAAAAATATCCAAATTTTTTTTGTTTTTTTTTTTAGAATTTTTACAGGTATTTTTATTTTTTGGGTGGAACCCCACTTTAATACCCAATCTATTGTTGTAATAGGGGTGAGTTAGGACCCTATTCGGTGCAAGCAGCTTTTCCTGTGTCATTTTATTTTGTTACATGGTAGCGCGGGAATAACCATTCTAGATTGCATGTTTTCTTTAGAAGCCACGACAGGCTCCCAAGTCCTCAGTTTTATGTGTTTCCTCTGGCCAGATGGGACACGTCCCCAGTTTGTTTTTTTGTTTTTTTGTATGCCATCAGACCAGCATGCAGGGTTCAGGGGCCTCCTGAGTACGGTCACCATTGTTACAAGGCCGGGGGCTTTGGGGTTATGACCCTTACTCTTGGATCACCAGAACGTCTTATGGCTTTGATCATTTCCACCGTAATTTGGTTGCCGAGGGATCTCTCAGCAATCTGTCCCAGGCAACCCCAGCGCATCACCATCAGGATAAAGAGCCAATCACAAAGGCTCTTTACCATGTGATCATTTGTGTCTGTTATCAATATTTCCTTTCCTCCAGTGCTGTCAGTGTCTAAGGAAAGCCGATAACCGGATCTCCTGTGATGGGACATTTACACGGCATTTTGCAAAATTTTATAACAAACGAAGAGATAGAGAGGGGTTTTTGTGGTTTTTTTTTTTTGTTTTTTTTTTGTTTGTTTTTTTTTCTTTCTGGTCTATTTGTGTAGCAAAAAATTACCCAGCAGTGATTAAATATCACCAAAAGAAAGTTCAGTCTGTCAGAAAAATGCTAAAAATGTCCTATGTGTGTACAGTGTAGCATGACCGCACAATTGTCATTCAAAGTGTGACAGCGCTGAAAGCTGGCCTGGGCAGGAAGGGGTGACAGTGCCCGGTATTGAAGGGGTTAAGTAGCTTTCCTGAAGTGCCGTCACTCTATAATATGTACTATTGGAAGATCTGTATTGATGTGTTTGTTGGTTTTCAGCTCTCCGCAGGTTGCCGGCGTCCCTCGCTTTCGGTTTGGGCCACCAGAAGATATGCCTCAGGCTAGTTCCAGTCACTCTGACCTTGGCCAGCTGGCTTCCCAGGGAGGTGAGACATGGAGCAGTTTCTCTTACGATCGATCGACCATCAATAGTGGAAAGTATTGTCTTTTTTTTTTTTTTTTTTTTTTTTCCACCGTTGATTTTGGGGGGAGGGGGCGGTACTTTGGTATTTGTCCTCTGGCTTGAGTACTTTGAATCGGTGACCTGGAAGAATTATGCCCATAGGGGGCGACAATGCCGGTGTTTCTTTAGATTTGATGACCCATCAGGATTTGTAAGGGAAACGACCTTCCGACGCCGCCATCTTGGTACACCCTGCACTCATCCACAGTAAGGATACAATCTGAAGGCGGCAAGCGGACATCTTGTTGCACCCACCGGAGTCTGGCATTTCACACTTATTGTTACCAGTAAACTCGGCTTATGTGGTGAAATTCAGGATTTTGAAATCCCTCGGACTGTTTTGATGATTTTTTCCCAGCAGCGATCTTCTGTCTGAATAGCGAACCTCTGAGATCAGCGCGCTCGCCGCTGCTTTTAAAATTCAACATCTAAACAGTCAGACGGATTTTAAAATACTCTATTTCACTTAGGGCTGCAACTAACGATTGTTTTCATAATTGATTAGTTGGCCGATTTATTGTTTTGATCGAATAACCTTAAAAAAAGTGTGGTGTATAATTTAGTTAATGTGTAAAGTTTAAAATAAAGGTAATTTATTCTTAAATATTTCTATGCAGTGGTAAATCTAAATAACCAACTATATGGTTAGGGAGCAAAATCTCTAATCCACTCTGAGAATAACAGACAGAAGAGATATATACTATATACACTATTAGAGGAGGAGATATACTATTAGAGGGGATATATACTGTATATAATAGAGGAGAGATATATACTGTATATACTATTAGGAGAGATATACTGTATACACTATTAGGAGAGATATATACTGTATACACTATTAGAAGAGATATATACTGTATACACTATTAGAAGAGATATATACTGTATACACTATTAGAAGAGATATATACTGTATACACTATTAGAAGAGATATATACTGTGTATACTATTAGGGGAGAGATATACTGTATATACTATTAGGAGAGATATATACTATTACAGGGGATATATACTATTAGAAGAGAGAGATGTACTGTATATACAATTAGGAGAGATATACTGTATATACTATTTGAGGAGAGATATACTGTATATACTATTTGAGGAGATATATATATATATATATATATATATATATATATATATATATATATATATATACTATTTGAGGAGAGATATATACTGTATATAATAGAGGAGATATATATTCTGTATATACTATTAGAAGAGATATATACTGTATACACTATTAGAGATATACTGTATATACTATTAGAGGAGAGATATATACTGTATAATACTATTAGAGGAGAGATATATACTGTATAATACTATTAGAGGAGAGATATACTGTATACACTATTAGGAGAGATATATACTATTACAGAGGATATATACTATTAGAAGAGAGATGTACTGTATATACAATTAGGAGAGATATACTATTAGAGGAGAGATGTATATAATCAAAGGCCTTGAAAAAATCGCAGAATATATATGAATAAAAAAATCTAAAAAATAAAATATAAAGTGCTGCAGTGTATTGTGCACTATTCATAATGGTCCCCCCCCCCCCCAGGTGATGGCCGCTCACCTTCGGGGTGTGAACTTGCTGTTAGGCTTGGTCAAAACGCGCCTTTGAAGCACTAAAGGGTTCAGTAGTACATCCGGGATCCTCCTGGGTTGATGTCACTGTACATCAAAGAAGTGCCACCTTTACCTCGCTATATCTGTAGTGATGGAATTCTTCTGCCGTCAGGAATGTTTGCTCCATTTTCTAATTGTTAGTGGGGGTCAAATTAACGTTCGTTATCCACAGTGATGGGAAAATTCTAAGGAGCAGAATAGAAGACTTCTTGGTCATAGGAATTCTCAGACGCTTTTTGTGGTTTTCGTTCAGAAATTACATTAATTTTAAAACTGAATGTTAAAAGCAAGAGAAACATTCTTTCATTCAGCGAATGTACAAAGATTTTTCATAGAAATATTCTCATCCAAAAATTGATCGGTGTGGCCAGCATAAGGCTCGGGTCACACCCATGCAGTTTACTTTTGATCTGTTTTTGCTGTGCGTTTTGCTTTTTTTTTTTTTTTTTTTTTTGCTTTTTTTTTTTTTTACCAATTTGTTGTTGGGCAGATTAAAAAAAAACGCAAATTGCTGCAAAAATGCACTACATGCTTTTCTGCAGCTTCTCCATTGAAGTCTATTCAACCAAAAAAAAGCATCGGTTTGCGTTGAAAAAAGTCCCTGACCCTTTCCAAATACAGAGCGGCTGAAAGAAGCACAGATGTGAACGTGTCCCATAGGAAACCATGTTACGTGAACTGTAGAGCGTTTCTGCAAAAAGCACCAAAAAATGCATCGGTGTGAACCAGGCCTAAGATATTTAGTAGCAGCAGCGTGCTTTTTTTTTTTTTTTTTTTTTTTTTTGTATCGCCGGTCATAATGGGGTTAAAAAAAACTAAAATGGGCCCTTTTATAGTACAAAAACAGCACATGACTACTATAAGGGGGTTTATTTATACTGTGAAACAGTGAAAGTAATAATATATATATTACTTATATCATATACATAATAAATACACCCAGAAGTAGGATATACGGCCTTTTAACTAGTAGTCGGACATGAAGCTATATGAAGGGGGGAGGGGAGATAGAAATCTTTTATATTAAAGTACTACTAAAAGCTGAGACTTTTTTTTTCCATGGATATATTTAAATATAATGCACAAAACTGGTAAAAGTTTACTTTAAATGTAATGCCTTCTATTTTTTTTTTAAAACAACAAACATGTTACACTTACCTGCTCTGTGTAATAGTTTTGCACAGAGCAGTCCTGATTCTCCTCTTCTGGGGTCCCCCACCGACCCTTCTGACTCGTCCCACCTTCAGAGTGCCCCCCCCCAATAGCAAGCTGCAAAGTATAGTATAGAGCACCCCTTACATTAGAACCAACCACTCCCCTTACGCCCCTTACATTAGAACCAACCACTCACTTCCTGCCCAGGACTACATGTCCCATGAGGCGTTGCTCCTCACCCATTCACAAGTTCTCAGGCACTTACAGACCTGTATAGACGGTGTACTAAGCTGTATGTGTGCTGCACTGTATTTCCTGCTATGTAAACAATTAATGCATTCTGTATGCAGGCCAACTAATCGGCTGGCCGATTAATCGATTATGGAAATAGTTATCAACTTTTTTTTTTTATAACCGATTAGTTGTTTCAGCCCTAATTTTCACTATATAAGCAGAGTTTACTATTAAATGTGAAATGCCAGACTTCGGTGGGTGTAACAAGATGTCCGCCTGCCGCCTTGTCACTGTATCCTTACTGTGGAGGAGTGAAGGGTGTACCAAGATGGCGGTGATGGAACTTCACTTCCGTTGCAAATTCTGACGGGTCGCCTAATCTGACGAAACGCGGGTCAGACGTTGGCCTTTTCTTGTCAGCGATGTTTTAGATGCAAATACATGAGGTCTGAGCAGAGCTGGTTTTAAATGGAGAAGACTGGGCTTGATGAGAACGCCCTCCTGACTACACTACACGATCCTTTACACTCACGACTTTATAAGGTTTTTTTGTTTTAAAGCTGAACTGAATTCTCAGTTTAAATTGGCTAAATACATTCCGAATGCATCAACAAAAAAGGTGTGAAAAAAGTCTTAGTTTTCTTCAGAAAGCAGCCACAGCTGGAATAGAAAAGCCTGTCCCCTGCCAGCGTGCTGCAGAAGAAGAATCCCTCTGTGTGGAAGACGTAGTCTCTCTGCAGAGGTTCTACATACACAGGGAGTGTAAGCTTTGCTTGTTTGCAGACACATTGCAGGTTTTCAGGCTATTCACCACAAAGTAATAAACCAAATTCTAGAAAAGCTGTAAATATTTAGGTAAATAAAATAACATTAAAATATATATATATATATATTAAAGTATACATTTTTCTGCTGATGGTGTTTTTAGCATTGTTGTAACTGTAAGGAATAACTTCCCTTGCTTGCCAACTTACACGATCGTATTTGTAGGCTTAGGAATGTATGAAACGCCTCTATTCCTTGCTCACGAAGAAGAGTCAGGAGGTCGCAGCGTTCCAACTACACCGCTTCAGGTTGCAGCACCAGGTACAACAGCGCTAAAAAAAAATCATATTGGACTATAGATGGCATTGTTTGATTAAAGGGGATCTAAAGCTAAAAAAACAAAATGTACTTTTTTTTTCTTGTCCTTCGAGGGACACAAGAAATCTTCAACCTCTGGGCTATACCGCCACCTGCAGGTGCTGATTGGACACTGGCAATAAAAATATGTAGCCCTTCTCAGGATAATCCCTCCTACTACCAGCATGCCTCAGTTTTTGTTGTTTTTTTTAAATCTCTCCTGCAGTATAAATCCTGCTCCTTTTTTTTTTTGTTTTGTTTTATTTTTTGCAGGGATAGCATGCAGGTGACTATGAATAACCGGGTACCATGTAGGGGGATATCCAGACTTTCTGGTAAAAGTCAACTGCCAGAGCACTTTGCAGGTTCAGATTCGCCAGCATCTCCTCAGAGCTTGCCCTTTCTCTGGGTTGAGCACCGGGAGCGCTCTCATTTACATAGGTGGCAGAGCGTTTATTCTGCTTTCCAGCCAGAAAAGAGTAAAGAGAAATATGGGTGGGGTTGTGTGTTTTTGTTTTTTTTTTAACTTAGGTGAATGCATCTGTCCCCCGCCGACTCTAACACTGAGGACCGAGCACAATTAATTTGATTTAAATCATAATTCTCTGACCCGCGCTTGGCGCCTCCTCTGACCCGCGCTTGGCGCCTCCTCTGACCCGCGCTTGGCGCCTCCTCTGACCCGCGCTTGGCGCCTCCTCTGACCCGCGCTTGGCGCCTCCTCTGACCCGCGCTTGGCTCCTCCTCTGACCGCGCTTGGCTCCTCCTCTGACCCGCGCTTGGCTCCTCCTCTGACCCGCGCTTGGCGCCTCCTCTGACCCGCGCTTGGCGCCTCCTCTGACCCGCGCTTGGCGCCTCCTCTGACCCGCGCTTGGCGCCTCCTCTGACCCGCGCTTGGCGCCTCCTCTGACCCGCGCTTGGCGCCTCCTCTGACCCGGGCTTGGCGCCTCCTCTGACCCGGGCTTGGCGCCTCCTCTGACCCGGGCTTGGCGCCTCCTCTGACCCGGGCTTGGCGCCTCCTCTGACCCGGGCTTGGCGCCTCCTCTGACCCGGGCTTGGCGCCTCCTCTGACCCGGGCTTGGCGCCTCCTCTGACCCGGGCTTGGCGCCTCCTCTGACCCGGGCTTGGCGCCTCCTCTGACCCGGGCTTGGCGCCTCCTCTGACCCGGGCTTGGCGCCTCCTCTGACCCGGGCTTGGCGCCTCCTCTGACCCGGGCTTGGCGCCTCCTCTGACCCGGGCTTGGCGCCTCCTCTGACCCGGGCTTGGCGCCTCCTCTGACCCGGGCTTGGCGCCTCCTCTGACCCGGGCTTGGCGCCTCCTCTGACCCGGGCTTGGCGCCTCCTCTGACCCGGGCTTGGCGCCTCCTCTGACCCGGGCTTGGCGCCTCCTCTGACCCGGGCTTGGCGCCTCCTCTGACCCGGGCTTGGCGCCTCCTCTGACCCGGGCTTGGCGCCTCCTCTGACCCGGGCTTGGCGCCTCCTCTGACCCGGGCTTGGCTCCTCCTCTGACCCGGGCTTGGCGCCTCCTCTGACCCGGGCTTGGCTCCTCCTCTGACCCGCGCTTGGCGCCTCCTCTGACCCGCGCTTGGCTCCTCCTCTGACCCGCGCTTGGCGCCTCCTCTGACCCGCGCTTGGCGCCTCCTCTGACCCGCGCTTGGCGCCTCCTCTGACCCGCGCTTGGCGCCTCCTCTGACCCGCGCTTGGCGCCTCCTCTGACCCGCGCTTGGCGCCTCCTCTGACCCGCGCTTGGCTCACTGACAGTCCCATTCACTTTAATGGGACAGCTAGTGATGCTGCGGTGACGCAACAAGGTGAGGGATGTGGCGGCAGCAGGTGATAGGACACCCGCTAACAGGCGCTGCCATGATGGATCTGAAATGACAGGTGCTCTTTACACATGAGGACTTATTCTTGCTGGTAGTTGGAATCTTTAATATCTGGAAACAAATGAAGGCTTCCTATTTAGAATAATAAGCTGTCAGGTTAGTAAAACAGCGATATCAGAACCGATTCAATCATACAGTTTGTAGTGTACATATATTTGCAAAACAATGAGATAAAGGAATATTCCTGAACTTTTTCTCATGATTACTGTGAAATTGTCTGATTGTATCAATACAGTGCATGTTATCTCTGCCGGCAGAGCTTGGATTCATTGAATGAGTTTACCAAAAATTTTAATATTGCAGAATATACAGCCTCATACTACATAACTAAACTCCATTTCATCCTGAATGATTAATGTATCTTAAATCAAAAACTATCTTTAGATTTTTACTCCAAAAGCATTTTATTAAAACCAAAAATTTTTATATACATTTTATAAAAATCTAAAAAAATCGATTTTAAATTAAAAAAAAAAAATCAGATTTAAGTGAAAAAAATAAATTTTTTTAACACTCTTTTGATTAAAAAATAATCGACTTATATCCACCCTGGGACAGATCGATCAAACCGCTGATCGCTCGGTTCTCAGAGCTCCCTGAGCAGAGAGCTGGTGACTGTCAGTCTCCGCTGTCTGCTCTCCCCTCCCCCCCCTCAATCGCTGTGATGGGCCGTGGAGGGGGGCGGCCGGCTCAGACTCTGAGCGGCTCGCTGAGAGGCTGAGCCGGGTGCCGGTTCATGCATGTGGGCGGATCCTGACTTCATTGTTGCGATCTTTCCTCAGCCAGGACCGGCTCTGTGACGTCAGCCGACAGCGGGCTTCAGCCCATGTCCACGTTCCAATGAGAAGTCTGCTGTAGTGGCAGACAGAACTTGTAGTTTATTCTTTCACAGCCCACAATTCAAAAGTGACAGCGGCTGTTGCATGCTATCATGGGGGGAGGGGCATTGGGGGTTTCGCTCGGTAACATGTACTGGCTGTAAAAATCCTTTTCTTGGAGTCCTTGAGGCGCTTAGGGCCCATCCCCCCCCCCCATTGATGATCTTTCTCTGGGTATTGCTTTGCTGTAAATCTGAGGCAGGGTAGTGGGAGGGGTTGTCATGGGCTGGTCTACAGTTTGCCGGGGTCCAATCCTCCTGTTGGTGGCAGTATAACCAGAAGGTTTGAGGATTTCACTCAATGGACCTCAATAAAGGAATTTGCGATGAGCACAAAAATTCTTTTCTCAGTTTCTTGGTGACTCTGCCAATAACTTCCTGTCCTCGGGTGACAACGCCTCTCACTGTACTGTACAGAGCGGGGTCACCTTTAAGCTGCCCTCCTGATTTGGAGTACAAATCTCCCCCTCCTAATATATTAAATCGCTGGGGAGGTGTTTTGTAGATCACAGAAGGTGGGGGGTGCTGCTGTTTGAAATTTCAGTTCAGTAGAAAAGGAAGTTGCGAGAACACCGGACTTCTTGTAAGACCAGCAAATCTTTTTCTGAAAATGTAACTTGGCCTAAAAAAAACCAAAAGGAATGCAGCCGCCACATTTCGCCCTAGGTCCTCACACGCATGCGGTGCGGGAAACTCTGCAATGCAGTCTCTGTACATTTTCAACACCGCAATCGCACTGAGTTTGTGATCTGCTGCAGGTGTCAATACAAAAGAGGACACCCCAAAAGGATCGCAAAAGCCGAGCGGTTTTCCCCACACCGGTTTTCCCCACGGTACAAAACAACGTGATGTGGTTTCAAATCGCATCGCACTGATTTGTATGTGACCTGCACAGGAATGCGGTGCGGTTCCTGTGCGGTTTGCCGGTAAATTTATAATGTGGATTGGGGCTAAATTTGGTTAGATATTAAATTAAAATAAAAAATCAGCACAAAGGGGGGTGGTACTTCAGTAAGACGTGTCCCTTGTGCTGGTGGCTGCTGTCTTGGGCGCCGCTTGGCGTATGCGCACCGAGGGACGCCGCTTGGCGTATGCGCACCGAGGGACGCCGCTTGGCGTATGCGCACCGAGGGACGCCGCTTGGCGTATGCGCACCGAGGGACCATGTAAATAAAGCTTTGGATCCTTCTGAGGAATCCTTGGTGTGCTGATGACATTTCTACGGTTTCCAGCAGATGGTCATTCCAGCATTACTGCAGCCGTTTTCAGGAGCGCGTGCGTGGGGAATATTACGTTTTCACATGGGGTGGATCCGGCTGCTCAGCGGGGGAGATCTCTCCGCTGATCCCCTCCGAGCGGGTGGATGAAGGGTCCATGTCCTCTGTGTTGATGCAGAGCTGACAGGCACAACCCGCTCCTCCTCCTCTTTGGCTGTCGGATGGAAACGGACCACCTGTCCTTATCCATCCGTCTGTCATCCGAACCGATCCGGGAGACTGATGGGTGAATGGATCCCCATCCGTCTGCTTTTAGGGGACAGGGATCAGATGTCGACGGACACATGCCGCTCCATAAAGGGCAATCGATCGATCTGTCGGTGTAAAAGGGGCCTCACTCCCACACCCCTGAAGTGGTAATTTTCCGGTGCTAAAGGGGTTAATGCAGCCTCTGGACTGTTATTCCTGCCCCTCCTCCATTCATAGAAGGTGTACTATAGCTTCCACCAATGAAAAGCTCTCTTTGAATGGAGACCGGACCGCCTGCTCAGTTCATAAAGTGGCCGCCATTGATGGAAGCCAATTGCAGCTCCCGGAGGTAGCCGGAAAGGACGGGCATAGTTGTCCCTCTTGGCGATTTGCCTGTGACGGGTTTGGTGTCTTTCTTACCTCCGCAGCACCTGAAACTTACTGCTGTGGAGGGGGGATGGGGGAAGGTCAGGGGGCAGAGGACGGAAGATTCCAGCTGTGAAAACAGCTCCAAGCCAAGGGGGGCACTTCTTATTGAATTTAAGTGCCAGTATTGTCCCTTTTTTTTTTTTTTTTTTTTATTTGTGGGGGGGGGTGCATTTTTCATAATTTTATCAAAACGTCGGCTTTAGGCAATGATGAGCTACATACAATATTACATTTTTGTTTATGTATACTTTACACAGTTGGGTTAATTTCACAGGCAATACAATCTGATATTTTAGTCTAGTGCATTGAATTTGTTATGGTGGTACGTGGTGATGGTGGTACGTGGTGATCGTGGTGATGGTGGTACGTGGTGATCGTGGTGGTGGTGATGGTGGTACGTGGTGATGGTGGTACGTGGTGATCGTGGTGATGGTGGTACGTGGTGATCGTGGTGCTGGTGATGGTGGTACGTGGTGATGGTGGTACGTGGTGATGGTGGTACGTGGTGATGGTGGTACGTGGTGGTGGTGGTACGTGGTGGTGGTGGTACGTGGTGGTGGTACGTGGTGATGGTGGTACGTGGTGATGGTGGTGGTAGGTGATGATGATGGTGGTAGGTGATGATGATGGTGGTAGGTGATGATGATGGTGGTAGGTGATGATGATGGTGGTAGGTGATGATGATGGTGGTAGGTGATGATGATGGTGGTATGTGATGATGGTGGTGGTGGTGGTATGTAGTGGTACATGGTGGTGGTACATGGTGTTGATAGTACGTGGGGGTGGTGGTATATGGTGATGGTACATGGTGGGTGATGGTGGTACGTGTTGGTGATGGTACATGGTGGGTGGTGATGGTGGTACATGGTGGTGGGGGGTGGTGGTACATGATGGTACGTGGTGGGTGTTGGTGGTGTGGTGATGGTGGTACATGGTGGTAGGGGGTGGTGGTACATGGTGGTGGTACATGGTGGTGGGGGTGGTGGTACATGATGGTACGTGGTGGGTGTTGGTGGTGACATATTTTTGGTGTTTTTCTTTTTAGTTTCTGTCTTTGCTGAGAACCCGACCGCTGACACGTCTGATCATGCGTCGCAGTCTGTCCCGATGGTCACAACCTCCACTGGTAACGTCTCTGCGTCTGTAGAGTCCGGAGCAGCGGATGAAGGAGACGAGGTTTTTGCTGAGGCCGAATCTGAAGGGTAATTCTATCTTTGGATGATATGAAGATCTGCTGTTACTACACCTTGTAATCTCTGTCATTGGGGAATTAGTGAGGGGGGGGAGGGGGAAGAAGGAACCAGGAAGGGCAAAATATGAACCCATTTAACTTCAACTTTTCATACATTTTGGTTATTTTTTTTTATTTTAATCTTTTCTAGAGTTGGCTCAGAAGCCACAATGGAAGTAGAAACGAGGCAAGAGCAGGAAAGTGCCCAGCCGTCAGAAACCGATCTCCCCTCTACAAGCCAAGACCCCCCAACTTCTTCCTCTTCTGCGGGTAAATATTTTGGCAGATGAACGGCTGATTTAGGTTTTCTTTATGAATCTCTTTTAACCCCTTTAATACCGAGCACTTACCCCCCTTCCTGCCCAGGACAATTATCAGCTATCAGCGCTGTCACACTTTGAATGACAATTACGCAGTCATGTAACACTGTACACATATGAAGTTTTTATCATTTTTCACACAAATAGAACTTTCTTTTGGTGAAGATGGTTCACCACTTGGGGGGTTTTATTTTTTGATAAACTAAAAATAGGACAGTACAAATGACCCCTTTTTGGAAAGTAGACCGTCTGAGGTCATTCGTAAGAGACGGGGCAAGTTTTCTGAAGTTGTAATTTTTTTTTGTGACAACTTTTTGGTAAATGAAGAAATTAAAAAATATTGTGTTCACTTTTTTTTTTTTTTTTTTTAAACATACTTTCACCAGTGCAGTTCAGCGTCATATAACTTGTGGCGGTGAGCAGAGACACTGACTGGTGACAGTATGTGTGGAAAAGAAATATATACAATAATTCTTGTTACATTTTTTTTTTTTTAATATTTTTTCTTTTTCTTTTTACAATTATTTTTCTTTTTTTTTATCATAGTAACACTACTACTCCTGGGGAGGTGTTTAGAATTTAATTCATTTTTTAACATGCTGATTGCTTATAACTGTGAATATCACTTTTCTAAATAACCATTTTTACAGAATGAAATATATTCTTTTAGTTTGTGTTGTTGCAATTAGCTGTGCTTGAACCTGTCTGTACCGTGTGATTACTGTGACCAATCACAGTGATCAACACAATAGTACACATCGGATGGCATGAATCAAAGCCATTCATTTGTGTGCAATTGTCATGTGATCTGCTGTGATTGGTCACAGCGATCACATAGTACCGGCAGCGGGCCAGTACACTGATCAGTCATCCGGACAGATCACGCGAGGCACGATCCTGGGAGGACGTCCTCCCAGAATAACAGGGCTCCCGTCTGGCCGTCATTTTACAAAAGGCCGAGTGGGAAAGGGTTAAAATGCAATGTGATTTTAAATCGAAGACACAGTAATCAATGAAGGTTGTTCTATTGAAAGCTGAATTACAGGAATTCAGCTACTGTAAAAACAGCGAATATACCATGAGTTAAATCTGAGGAGGTGTCTGACACCCCATAGACTTCTCTCTATTATTCACATCAGAGAGGTTTATTGTGCTCCAGGAAGATGACTTCTGGAGCTCTGATGCTGCTCACTGTGGTCTCCGTTCCTTCAAGAGCCACTAGAACTGCAATGCCTGCCCCTCCCCTCATTCTGCCCATTCACAGAAGACTTTGTATTTGAACTCATTCACAAAACACAAAGGCTTCTGTGAATGGGAGAAGGGCAGGAATCTAGCTGCTCTATGTGCTTCTCTCTTCTAACAGCCGGAGTGTACCCTCTGGTAGTGCGATAAACCTGTCACATATAAGTAATAGAAGTCCTGGAGGTGACCTGCATCTAATTGGACCTAAAGGGGTTGTAAACCCTCGTTGTTTGTTATTAAAAAAAATAAAGACATACCTCCACTGTGCAGTTCGTTTTGCACAGAGTGGTCCCGATCGTCACCTTCTGGGGTCCTCCGGCGGCGCTGGTGGCTCCTCCCCACATCGAATGCCCACGTTGGAGAAGGCTCTCCTCAGGTGGACACCTGTGGGGGGTGAGCTCCCGAGTCCTGCTTCTGTGTCCATTCACACAGAATGCAGGACACGGCAACGCCGCCCCCCCGTCATTGAATTTGATCGACAGCAGCGGGAGCCCATGGCTGCGCTGCTATCAGTCTATCCAATCAAGAGCCGAGACAACGGGTAGAGAGGGAGAGCGCACCTCTGCCTTAGGAAAGAACGGGCTCAGGTGAGTACAACTGGGGGGGGCGTCCGTGTCAGACGTTTTTTGACCCTCATGCATAGGATGAAAATCACGAACGTTTACAGCCTCTCTAACTCACAGTGTGCCTCCACTTTTTGCAAAGTTGCTGAATTCCCAGAGTTCGTCTTTTACAGTTTACATTGCAATCAAGAACATTGATGGAATGCCTTCTATTGGGGGATGGTGGGGGGGGGGCTGCCTGATCACTTTGACCTGACACACATTAGTCCTCCCGTGTCATACCCCGCCCCCTCCCCCTCTATTGATCTATGACATACGTAGGTGGCAGTAATGGGGTTATAAGAATATTTGTTCTATTAAACATGGATGGCCGTATCTTTCTAACTTCGTATTTTTGTGTGAACAGACACGAGTACCAGTCAGCCGAAGCACATGAGAAGAGTGCGACTCCATCCGCAGACCGGGCGACCCGCCGTACGAGGACGTCAAATCACCAGACAGGGAGGTGTGTGCAATCCCATCACCTACACTGTGTGACAAGTATACCTTGTTGAGTTTTTTTTGTTTTTTTTGCTACTGTGTCCTATTGGGAGATTTTTCTTCACTTTTCTCATTAAACATAAGTGAGGAAAAAATATCTCTCTAAAGTTTTTAGCTTCACCCAAAAGGTGACATTTCGCTTTAAGGCCGCTTTCCCTGGCGGATACCTGGTTTTGACAGGTCCTCGTTCCCACTTCAGGCAAGGCAATCTGAGCGGAAGTTCTTCCCTTTCCCCGCGGTCTTCTGGGACACGGCACAGGTCCCAAAAAACTGCACAGCGGGCATCCAGCTGGCAAGCTGTCACAGCCGGGTGCCCACAGTTAGGACACCGGTGACAGAAGATCGCTAGAAAGAAAGCCTCAGGTGAGCACATCGCTGAATCCACTTTGCGGTGATCAAACCCAGATATGAACCTTTCAAAAATAGCAATGACCTCACTGAGCTGTACACATGGCCTGTGCAGAGAGAAGAGCTTGTAGGAAGGACCCAGCAGGCTCCACCCACTACAGGAGGGGGCGGAGACAAGACCAGTCCTCCGACACAAGGAGAGAGAGCAGCAGTGGGCGGTCTTTATTACAGGAAGTCTCACACTGGATGACGGCACAGATCTGGGAGAAATGCACAAAACACAACAAAATTCAGGAAGAAGTCACATGACTGTTGGATTTGGGCAATATATTTATTTAGCCTGAAGTTCAGCTTTTAACCACTTCCAGCCCAAGAACGTCATATGTCTTTGATTTTGACCCGCTGCTCTCAGGTGCTTCTCTGGGCTCGCCCCCGTGCCATCGGCGACCCGGAGAATGAATCCGCCAGCCGATGATCACGTAAAATCACGTGTAAAAATGAAAGTAAAAATAAACAATAAAAAAAAAATTTGGAAGTGCCCCCGTCCCTCTGTGCTCGCGCACAGAAGCGAACACAAGTCCCGCCCATATATGTAAACGCCATTCAAATAACACGTGAGGTATCGCCGTGTGCGTTAGAGCGAGATCAATAATTATATCCCAAGATCCTCTAACTCTAAACTGGTAACCTGTAAAAAAAATTCAAAGTGTCGCCTATGGAGATTTAAGTAAGCAAAGTTTGGCGCCATTCCACGAGTGTGCGCAATTTTAAAGCGTGACATGTTGGGTATCTATTTACTCGGCGTAACATCATCTATTACATTTTATTTTAAAAATTGGGCTAACTTTACTGTTTTGATGATTTTTTAATTCATAAAACCTTTTTTTGTTTAAAAAAAAAAAAAAACATGTTTGAAAAGTTGTTGGGCAAATACCGCGTGACATAAACATTTGCAATGGCCGCCATTCTATTCCCTAGGGTGTCTGCTTAAAAAAAACATATATAATATTTGGGGGTTCTGAGTAATTTTCTAGCCAAAAAGATTATTTATATCATGTAGGAGAGAAGTGTCAGAATAGGCCCGGTATGGAAGTGGTTAAGGCCCCTTTCACACGGGACGGATCCGTGTTGATCCGCCCCGTGTTTATCCACTGCTCAGCGGGGATCGCTCCGCTTACCCCAGCTGAGCAGGCAGATGACAGGGCGGGACCCGCACACTGTGCAGGGACCGCCCTGTCAGATCTCCACTCTCCCCTATGGGGGATCGGAGGAACACGGACCGTCTGTCCGTGTTCCTCCGATCCGCTCTGCAGACGGATAGAAAAATAGGATTTTCTTCCGTCCGCGGAATCGGACGAGAGCGGAGGCGGACGACATCGGGTGTTAGTGGATGTACATCCGCTGACACCCGCTATCCCATAGGGATGCATGTATGTCCGTATTTCATCCGAAAACGGATGGATGAAATACGGACATACGGTCCGCATGTGTGAAAGGGGCCTAAAGAAGAATTCCGGGTATGGATATTTTATGTATAGTTACATTGTTCCAGCTTTGTACCCATGTAACTATGTATATACCAGAGCTGGCCTTGCCCCTGGAGGCTGGAAATCACTGAAGTAGGCGCCTCTTACTGGCGCCTCTTACATACACCTCCTCTTACCGGCGCCTCTTACATACACCTCCTCTTACATACACCTCCTCTTACATACACCTCCTCTTACACACACCTCCTCTTACACACACCTCCTCTTACACACACCTCCTCTTACACACACCTCCTCTTACACACACCTCCTCTTACATACACCTCCTCTTACACACACCGCCTCTTACACACACCGCCTCTTACACACACCTCCTCTTACACACACCTCCTCTTACACACACCTCCTCTTACACACACCTCCTCTTACACACACCGCCTCTTACACACACCTCCTCTTACACACACCTCCTCTTACACACACCTCCTCTTACACACACCGCCTCTTACACACACCTCCTCTTACACACACCTCCTCTTACACACACCTCCTCTTACACACACCTCCTCTTACACACACCTCCTCTTACACACACCGCCTCTTACACACACCGCCTCTTACACACACCGCCTCTTACACACACCTCCTCTTACACACACCTCCTCTTACACACACCTCCTCTTACACACACCGCCTCTTACACACACCTCCTCTTACACACACCTCCTCTTACACACACCTCCTCTTACACACACCGCCTCTTACACACACCGCCTCTTACACACACCTCCTCTTACACACACCTCCTCTTACACACACCGCCTCTTACACACACCGCCTCTTACACACACCTCCTCTTACACACACCGCCTCTTACACACACCGCCTCTTACACACACCGCCTCTTACACACACCGCCTCTTACACACACCGCCTCTTACACACACCGCCTCTTACACACACCGCCTCTTACACACACCTCCTCTTACACACACCTCCTCTTACACACACCTCCTCTTACACACACCTCCTCTTACATACACCTCCTCTTACCGGCACCTCTTACATACACCTCCTCTTACTGGCGCCTCTTACATACACCTCCTCTTACACACACCTCCTCTTACACACACCTCCTCTTACACACACCTCCTCTTACACACACCTCCTCTTACACACACCGCCTCTTGCATACACCTCCTCTTATATACACCTCCTCTTACCGGCGCCTCTTATATACACCTCCTCTTACCGGCACCTCTTTCCGGCACCTCTTACATACACCTCCTCTTACACACACCTCCTCTTACACACACCGCCTCTTGCATACACCTCCTCTTATATACACCTCCTCTTACCGGCGCCTCTTATATACACCTCCTCTTACTGGCGCCTCTTACATACACCTCCTCTTACTGGCGCCTCTTACATACACCTCCTCTTACCGGCGCCTCTTACATACACCTCCTCTTACATACACCTCCTCTTACATACACCTCCTCTTACACACACCTCCTCTTACACACACCTCCTCTTACACACACCTCCTCTTACACACACCTCCTCTTACACACACCTCCTCTTACATACACCTCCTCTTACACACACCGCCTCTTACACACACCGCCTCTTACACACACCTCCTCTTACACACACCTCCTCTTACACACACCTCCTCTTACACACACCTCCTCTTACACACACCGCCTCTTACACACACCTCCTCTTACACACACCTCCTCTTACACACACCTCCTCTTACACACACCTCCTCTTACACACACCTCCTCTTACACACACCTCCTCTTACACACACCTCCTCTTACACACACCGCCTCTTACACACACCGCCTCTTACACACACCGCCTCTTACACACACCTCCTCTTACACACACCTCCTCTTACACACACCTCCTCTTACACACACCTCCTCTTACACACACCTCCTCTTACACACACCTCCTCTTACACACACCTCCTCTTACACACACCGCCTCTTACACACACCGCCTCTTACACACACCTCCTCTTACACACACCTCCTCTTACACACACCGCCTCTTACACACACCTCCTCTTACACACACCGCCTCTTACACACACCGCCTCTTACACACACCGCCTCTTACACACACCGCCTCTTACACACACCGCCTCTTACACACACCTCCTCTTACACACACCTCCTCTTACACACACCTCCTCTTACACACACCTCCTCTTACACACACCTCCTCTTACACACACCTCCTCTTACATACACCTCCTCTTACCGGCACCTCTTACATACACCTCCTCTTACTGGCGCCTCTTACATACACCTCCTCTTACACACACCTCCTCTTACACACACCTCCTCTTACACACACCTCCTCTTACACACACCTCCTCTTACACACACCTCCTCTTACACACACCGCCTCTTGCATACACCTCCTCTTATATACACCTCCTCTTACCGGCGCCTCTTATATACACCTCCTCTTACCGGCACCTCTTTCCGGCACCTCTTACATACACCTCCTCTTACACACACCTCCTCTTACACACACCGCCTCTTGCATACACCTCCTCTTATATACACCTCCTCTTACCGGCGCCTCTTATATACACCTCCTCTTACTGGCGCCTCTTACATACACCGCCTCTTACATACACCGCCTCTTACCGGCGCCTCTTACATACACCGCCTCTTACATACACCTCCTCTTACATACACCTCCTCTTACATACACCTCCTCTTACACACACCTCCTCTTACACACACCTCCTCTTACACACACCTCCTCTTACACACACCTCCTCTTACACACACCTCCTCTTACATACACCTCCTCTTACACACAGCGCCTCTTACACACACCGCCTCTTACACACACCGCCTCTTACACACACCTCCTCTTACACACACCTCCTCTTACACACACCTCCTCTTACACACACCTCCTCTTACACACACCTCCTCTTACACACACCTCCTCTTACACACACCTCCTCTTACATACACCTCCTCTTACACACAGCGCCTCTTACACACACCGCCTCTTACACACACCGCCTCTTACACACACCTCCTCTTACATACACCTCCTCTTACACACACCTCCTCTTACACACACCTCCTCTTACATACACCTCCTCTTACATACACCTCCTCTTACACACACCGCCTCTTACACACACCTCCTCTTACACACACCTCCTCTTACACACACCTCCTCTTACACACACCGCCTCTTACACACACCTCCTCTTACACACACCTCCTCTTACACACACCTCCTCTTACACACACCTCCTCTTACACACACCTCCTCTTACATACACCTCCTCTTACACACACCTCCTCTTACACACACCGCCTCTTACACACACCTCCTCTTACACACACCTCCTCTTACACACACCTCCTCTTACACACACCGCCTCTTACACACACCGCCTCTTACACACACCTCCTCTTACACACACCTCCTCTTACACACACCTCCTCTTACACACACCTCCTCTTACACACACCTCCTCTTACACACACCTCCTCTTACACACACCTCCTCTTACATACACCTCCTCTTACCGGCACCTCTTACATACACCTCCTCTTACTGGCGCCTCTTACATACACCTCCTCTTACACACACCTCCTCTTACACACACCTCCTCTTACACACACCTCCTCTTACACACACCTCCTCTTACACACACCTCCTCTTACACACACCGCCTCTTGCATACACCTCCTCTTATATACACCTCCTCTTACCGGCGCCTCTTATATACACCTCCTCTTACCGGCACCTCTTTCCGGCACCTCTTACATACACCTCCTCTTACACACACCTCCTCTTACACACACCGCCTCTTGCATACACCTCCTCTTACCGGCACCTCTTACATACACCTCCTCTTACTGGCGCCTCTTACATACACCTCCTCTTACACACACCTCCTCTTACACACACCTCCTCTTACACACACCTCCTCTTACACACACCTCCTCTTACACACACCTCCTCTTACACACACCGCCTCTTGCATACACCTCCTCTTATATACACCTCCTCTTACCGGCGCCTCTTATATACACCTCCTCTTACCGGCACCTCTTTCCGGCACCTCTTACATACACCTCCTCTTACTGGCGCCTCTTACATACACCGCCTCTTACATACACCGCCTCTTACCGGCGCCTCTTACATACACCTCCTCTTACATACACCTCCTCTTACATACACCTCCTCTTACCGGCGCCTCTTACATACACCTCCTCTTTCCGGCGCCTCTTTCCGGCGCCTCTTTCCGGCACCTCTTTCCGGCGCCTCTTTCCGGCGCCTCTTTCCGGCACCTCTTTCCGGCACCTCTTTCCGGCACCTCTTTCCGGCACCTCTTTCCGGCACCTCTTTCCGGCACCTCTTACATACACCTCTTTCCGGCACCTCTTACATACACCTCCTCTTACCGGCACCTCTTACATACACCTCTTACTGGCGCCTCTTAGAGCCCTTTCACACTGGGGCAGTTTGCAGGCGCTATTGCGCTAATAATAGCGCCTGCAAACCGACCTGAAAGTGCCGCTGCTGTGTCTCCAGTGTGAGATCCCCGAGGGCTTTCACACTGGAGCGATGCGCTGGCAGGACGGTAAAAAAAGTCCTGCCAGCAGCATCTTCGGAGCGGTGAAGGAGCGGAGTGTATACCTCTCCTGCCCATTGAAATCAATGGGACGGCGCGGCTATACCACCGGCAAAGCGCCTCTGCAGAGGCGCTTTGCGGTGGTTTTTAACCCTTTCTCGCCGCATACCGACGGTAAAGCGCCGCTTACAATAGCGGCGCTTTACCGCCGACCCCGCCCCAGTGTGAAAGGGCCCTTACATACACCTCTTGCCGGCCCCTCTTACACACACCTCCTCTTACACACACCTCTCCTCCAGTGATCTCTACAAGTTTCTGGGTCCCGTGCTGAGCGGGCGGCCTGGTGCATTCTGAACACCGGTGCCATTCAGAGAATGCTTTGCATGTTCTGAATGAATGCAGTGTGCTCTGATTGGATGAGGTGGAGAGGCGGGGCAGTGATGTCACACTCTCCACCACATCCAACGCTAAGCGTTCCCTGAATGGCGCCTTTACCAAACAGCCGATTTCCTGTGTTGAGAATGCGGCCGGCCGCTCCGGGTGGGACCTGAAGGCCACGAGATCTCACTGGAGTAGTGGTGTGTATACAGTGATTTCCAGTCTGGGGGGGGAGGGGGAGATTATATACATCGTTATGGTCCAAGCTGGAACAATGTGTGTAAAAATATCCCGTACCTGGAATTCATCGTACACTGGAATGTTATTGGTCACGGCTGTATTCGTTGTCATTATTAACAGTCGGTATTTTTTTTTCCAGGCCTTCCTTTCGGAGGCGGTCGCGGTGGAATAAAAAGAAGCCACTTTTGAGCGCTCCGTATGGATTCCTTTATTTGTGAATATGTGAAGCCGGCCTTTCTGATTTTAAGCAATGTTTGCATTTCAATTTTTTTTTTGTAAAAGTGAAATTAAAGATTTATTACCAAAAACAAAAACGATCGTCTTTACTTATCACACGGACTGTATTGGTTTTGTTATTCGGCTTAAAGCAGAACCTCAGCCAAACCTAAGACGATAATGAACCGTCCAATAAAAGATGAGAACTTCATTTTGTATCATACAGGACACGGGCTTTATATAATATTCATAGACCCCGGGTTATAGGCCTGTGCCTTCTGGTGATTGGACACAGGCAAAGCATTGGAGGACGCACACCCATCCCCCCCCCATGTCCTAAGGTGATTGCCCTCTTCTCCTCTGTGGAGAAATCACTTTTAACTAGTTTATTATTTTACTTCGGATTTCTGTGGGGTTCAGCCTGTAATGTTTGGCCACCGGATCGTACACGGGCGCTCACCTCGGCACTGGAGGCAACGCACATTGATGGGGCACTACACAGGGCCCGGGCCGTGGTCCCTTCCTAAGGAACCCGGCCTCAGAAGTCTTCTTCAGGGGTTTGCCCACCATGATGGGTGAAGCCTGAACCCTATATAGGGACCAATGACATGGACACACAAGAGGCTCACATTGTTTGGTTTTCTTGGACAGTTCCTGTAGTCCCACAGAAAGTAGGACTTCTAATCCGGCCATTACTTTCCCGAGACATCCCACATTCATACATCAGGAAATGTCAATGTGTTGGGAACGTCTTCCCTTATACAGGGTAAAAACCTTTCAAACTTGGCACTAAATTCCACCATTTAGAGGGAAGTCTCAGAACGATGACCCGGCATTACATCACACAACAGGCGATCGACCACTTCCACCTGGAGCCTTTTATATGCTACTGAGGTGCTTCCTTCTGCCCTTTATTATTTAGTGCAAGTGCAATACAGATTCCAGCAACGACCTGCTGAACACTCACCGTCCACTTCATTAGGTCCCCTTGTTAGTAGTGGGCTGGACCCCCTTTATTAGGTCCCCCTTGCTAGTAGTGGGTTGGACCCCCTTCATTAGGTCTCCTTTGCTAGTAGCGGGTTGGACCCCCTTTATTAGGTCCCCCTTGCTAGTAACGGGTTGGACCCCCTTTATTGGGTCCCCCTTGCTAGTAGTGGGTTGGACCCCCTTTATTAGGTCCCCCTTGCTAGTAGCGGGTTGGACCCCCTTTATTGGGTCCCCCTTGCTAGTAGTGGGTTGGACCCCCTTTATTAGGTCCCCCTTGCTAGTAGTGGGTTGGACCACCTTCATTAGGTCTCCTTTGCTAGTAGTGGGTTGGACCCCCTTTATTAGGTCCCCCTTGCTAGTAGCGGGTTGGACCCCCTTTATTGGGTCCCCCTTGCTAGTAGTGGGTTGGACCCCCTTTATTAGGTCCTCCTTGCTAGTAGCGGGTTGGACCCCCTTTATTGGGTCCCCCTTGCTAGTAGCGGGTTGGACCCCCTTTATTAGGTCCCCCTTGCTAGTAGCGGATTGGACCCCCTTTATTAGGTCCCCCTTGCTAGTAGCGGGTTGGACCCCCTTTATTAGGTCCTCCTTGCTAGTAGCGGGTTGGACCACCTTCATTAGGTCCCCCTTGCTAGTAGCGGATTGGACCCCCTTTATTAGGTCCCCCTTGCTAGTAGCGGGTTGGACCCCCTTTATTAGGTCCTCCTTGCTAGTAGCGGGTTGGACCCCCTTTATTAGGTCCCCCTTGCTAGTAGCGGGTTGGACCCCCTTTATTAGGTCCTCCTTGCTAGTGGGTTGGACCCCCTTTATTAGGTCCCCCTTGTTAGTAGCGGGTTGGACCCCCTTTATTAGGTCCCCCTTGTTAGTAGCGGGTTGGACCCCCTGTGGCCTTCATTCTTGGTGGCATAGATACAACAAGGTGTTGGAAACGTTTCTCAGGGATTTTCCTCCATAGTGACCTGATAACATCACACAGTTGCTGCAGATTTGTCGGCTGCACATCCATGATGCCAATCTCCCGTTCCACCACATCCCAAAGGTGCTCTATTGGATGAGATGTGGTGAGTGTGGAGGCCATTGGAGTCCAGGGACCTCATTGTCCAGTGGTGAGATGATTGGAGCTTTGTGACATGGTGCATTATCCTGCTGGGAGGAGCCATCAGAAGATGAGGACACTGCAGTCATATATATATATTTCACCAAAAAATTGGATATTATGTTGTATTTTTTTTCCCCCAAAAAGTTACGTTTTGAAAAAATGTTGCGCAAATACCGTATGACATAAAAAATTGCAATGATGTATATCTGCAGTCAGTGATGATGGAGGAAGTTCTCTACATACAGGAGGGAAGGTGGGTTTATATAGCTAGCTGTATACAGGACAGATGATGTATACCTGCATAACCTGACCTGTGAGGCCGAGCTGTATACTCTGTCATGTCATGCCGAGCCGTATACCATTTCCTGTGATGCCGAGCTGTATACCCTGTCCTGTGATGCTGAGCTGTATACTGTCCTGTGATGCTGAGCTGTATACTGTCCTGTGATGCTGAGCTGTATACTCTGTCCTGTGATGCTGAGCTGTATACTCTGTCCTGTGATGCTGAGCTGTATACTCTGTCCTGTGATGCTGAGCTGTATACTCTGTCCTGTGATGCTGAGCTGTATACTCTGTCCTGTGATGCTGAGCTGTATACTCTGTCCTGTGATGCTGAGCTGTATACTCTGTCCTGTGATGCTGAGCTGTATACTGTCCTGTGATGCTGAGCTGTATACTGTCCTGTGATGCTGAGCTGTATACTCTGTCCTGTGATGCTGAGCTGTATACTCTGTCCTGTGATGCTGAGCTGTATACTCTGTCCTGTGATGCTGAGCTGTATACTCTGTCCTGTGATGCTGAGCTGTATACTCTGTCCTGTGATGCTGAGCTGTATACTGTCCTGTGATGCTGAGCTGTATACTCTGTCCTGTGATGCTGAGCTGTATACTCTGTCCTGTGATGCTGAGCTGTATACTCTGTCCTGTGATGCTGAGCTGTATACTCTGTCCTGTGATGCTGAGCTGTATACTCTGTCCTGTGATGCTGAGCTGTATACTCTGTCCTGTGATGCTGAGCTGTATACTCTGTCCTGTGATGCTGAGCTGTATACTCTGTCCTGTGATGCTGAGCTGTATACTCTGTCCTGTGATGCTGAGCTGTATACTCTGTCCTGTGATGCCGAGCTGTATACTCTGTCCTGTGATGCCGAGCTGTATACTCTGTCCTGTGATGCCGAGCTGTATACTCTGTCCTGTGATGCCGAGCTGTATACTCTGTCCTGTGATGCCGAGCTGTATACTCTGTCCTGTGATGCCGAGCTGTATACTCTGTCCTGTGATGCCGAGCTGTATACTCTGTCCTGTGATGCCGAGCTGTATACTCTGTCCTGTGATGCCGAGCTGTATACTCTGTCCTGTGATGCTGAGCTGTATACTCCTGACACTATGGGTGAAAGCAAGTGGAATACAGGGGACGGAGTGGGTGGATTCTATAAGAGGTGGGGGTTATGAAAAGTGGAAGCGGTCTAAAAAGGAAGGGGGGGGGGGGTCTGGCACCCCCCATCCTAAAACTTCACCAGCTGCCCCTGTGACCAGGTATTGGTACTTCTCGCAGTGTGGGAGGTGCCAAGTCCTGCTGGAAAATGAAATCAGCATCTCCATAAAGCTGGTCAGCAGAGGGAAGCATGAAGTGCTCTAGAATCTCCTGATAGAGGGCTGCGCAGACTTTGGATTTGATAAAACGCAGTGGACCAACACCAGTAGATGACATGGCTCTCCAAATCATCACTGACTGTGGACATTTCACACTGGACCTCATGCAACTTGGATTCTGTGCCTTTCCACTCCTCCTCCAGACTCTGGAAAATTTTGCATTTGATTTGGAAATCGTGGATCCAGAGTCTGGAGGAGGAGTGGAGAGGCACAGAATCCAAGTTGCATGAGGTCCAGTGTGAAGTTTCCACAGTCAGTGATGATTTGGAGAGCCGTGTCATCTACTGGTGTTGGTCCTCTGTGTTTTATCAAATCCATTAGATATTTTATAGAATGGATTACTCAGTATTTGGTGAGTGAGAGTAATAAATGTGGATCTCCTTTAGATTGGACTATAATTTACATTTTATTCCATTTTTGTATAATCAGCACTAAAATATATTTTTGTGTATTTTTAAGTTATTTTTAATGCTAAAAAGAAAATGTTAGCTACACACACACATATATATATGGAATATACACAAGGCACTAGTGTATATGTTACAGCCACATTTCATTTTATCATTTTCTTATTTTTTGGTAAATGAAAATAGATACTACTGCATATTCCATGTTATTTAACCTGCCGCCAGCAGGTGGAGCCCTCTGTGCAAGATCTCTTTGTAGCTGTTGTAGGTAAGAAGGTTAAATAACATGGAATGTGGAGTAATGTCTGTTTTCTTTGAACAAAAAATAAAAAAATTATAATCTTTTAAATTTTTTTAGGATGTAACATGGAATATTCATATGCAACTTTGCATATTTGCTTTAAAAACAAAAAATGTAATAATGTAACATTTGTATTTTTAGCGTTAAACATGATAAATAACGGTTAAAAAAAATATTCCTTTTGGTGCTGATTATACAAAAATGGAATAAAATGTAAATTATAGTCCCCTCTAAAGGAGATCCACATTTATTACTCTCACCAAATACTGAGTAATCCATTCTATAAAATATCTAAATAATTTATAGGACAGACCCTGGAAAAAAATGTTACTGATGAGGATCGGGGAGCGTCTTTATGTAAAAATCAAATCTATATTTTATTGTAGAAATTCAATTCAGAACTCCACATTGTCATCTCTTGTACTGGACGTCTTCACCATTCCTAGCAACCCCAAGACTTAGTGTATAGTCCATAGTCCCATAGTGTATAGTCCATAGTCCCATAGTGTATAGTCCATAGTCCCATAGTGTATAGTCCCTAGTGTATAGTCCCATAGTGTATAGTCCATAGTCCCATAGTGTATAGTCCATAGTCCCATAGCGTATAGCCCCATAGCGTATAGCCCATTGTGTATAGTCCCATAGTCGTATAGTCCATATTCCCATAGGGTAAAGTCCATAGTCCCATAGTCCATAGTGTATAGTTGCATATTTTGTAGTCCCTAGTCCATAGTCTCATAGTCCATAGCTCCTAGTGTATAGTATATAGTCTGTAGTGTTTAGTCCATAGTCTATAATCCATAGTCATTCGTCCCTAGTCTATTGTTCACAGTCTATAGTCCCTAGTCCTATAATAGTCCATAGTTCACAGTCTGTAGGTCATAGTCTATCGTCCATAGTCCCATAGTCTGTTGTCCATAGTCTGTAGACCATAGTCCATAATCTATAGTCCCTAGTCTATAATCCATAGTCCTAGTCCATCCATAGTCCCATAGTCTATAGTACATAATCTGTAGTCCATAGTGTCATTGTGTGTAGTACATAATCTATAGTTCACAGTCTGTAGTCCATAGTCTCTAGTCTATAGTCCTTTGTTCCATAGACCATAGTGTATAGTCCATAGTTCCATAGTCTGTAGTCCCTAGTCTACAATCAATAGTCCTAGTCCCATAGACTATAGTACATAGTCCATAGTGTATAGTCCCTAGTCTATAGTTTCTAGTGTATAGTCCCTAGTGTATAATCTATAGACTATGGTTCCCTAGTCTATAGTCCATATTCCCTAGTCCTGGGGCTACATTCCTACATACAGGGGGACCACAGAGAAGGAATGTAGCCGCCTTCTAACAGGAAGTCACATCACAGCAGCAAAAAAAAAAGAAAGAAATGTGTAGATTTGGAGGCGGAGAGCCATAGAAGGGACTTTTCACTTTGAATTGATAATACAGACTGGAAAATATAAATATATATTTTTTTTACATCAGCATTTAGTGTCACTAAGAAAATGAAGTAATACAAATCCATTTTTTAGACAATCATTTCTTTTGGTTGATATTATCTTGCAAAAATTATTTTATTTTTGTGCAATTTATAGACAAAAAAAAGCAAAACCTGAAAAATGCAAATGATCGATTGTAACCAGTCTTCGATTTAACCACTTCAGCTCCAGAACTGGTAATTGTGCGCAGGGGCGGACTGATAACTCATGGGGCCCCCGGGCAATAGGAGATTATGGGGCCACACAGTATACAATCACACAGTATACACAGACAGATGTAAAAAAAACACAGATTTATACATACTGTCCCTGGTTTTACTGAGGCTGGCAACCCTGATGGGGCCCCCTAGTGGCCCAGGGCCCTTGGGCAGTGCCCGAGTGGCTCAATGGTCATTCCGCCCCTGATTGCGCGGTCATGTAACACTGACTCCAAATGAAATTAATATAATTTGTTTCCCACAAATAGAGCTTTCTAGGGGTGGTGTTTGATCACCTCTGGGCTTTTTATTTTTTATTATATTAACGAAAAAAAGACAACTAAAAAAATAAAATGTCTTCATAAATTTTGTCCAAAATGTATTCTGCTCCATGTCTTTGGTAAAAAAAATCCCAATAAATGTATATTGATTGGTTTGGGTGAAGGTTACGGCGTCTACAAACTATGGGATATATACTGGAATTTTTATTTATTTATTTTATACTAGTAATGGCGGCAATCAGCGTCATATAGCGGGGCTGTAATAGTGCGGCGGACAATCTGTGAAACGAATAGAGTGATACTATACACTGTCACTGACTATAGTCACAGAGCCGGCCCAGGCTGGGCAAAGATCGCGACCATATGGTCAGGATCCGCCCGCATGCCTGGACCGGCACCCGGCTCAGCCTCGGGCTCTCAGCAAGCCGCTGCCACCCCTTTCACAGCCCAGCGCTCCAGTGAGTGCAGGGGGGGCAGAGCAGAGAGCGGTGACTGAAAGTCACCGCTCTCTGCTCAGGGATCTGTGAGAAGCGATCGATCGCTCAGTATTCAGTCTTAGAACTGGCGGGAGACAGATGCAGCATCCACCTAGCTAAGTACGAGTCTGCAAAAAAAAACCAAAAAAAAAAAAGACCCATTCCCATACTTCTCTTTTAATGTGCTAGTTTGCATCGCTTTATGCAGTAGAGATGAGAGCGTTGCCATCCGTTACATTTATTTGCTAATTCCCTGTAGAGCTCTCTAAGATTGTTACATTGTATCCTCTTGTGACAATGATGTGTCTATTATGTCCTATGCTCTTCAGTTCCATCTAGTGGACATAGTTTAGTATTTTACTACTGCCCATAATAAGAGAATGTTCGTTCCGAAGAGATGATAAAGAACATTTGTTTTTTTTTTTCCCCCATTCACACAGAACGAATGTACATGCAGATTCGCTGGACACATTTTTTTTATAACTAAACCCCTTAACAAGCATAGGAGGAGTCATTTTAAACCCCCAAATAACTGATATCAGAAGATCGTCATTTTAGGGCGTGCTACACTCTTTGCCGAAAGAAGGGATCATATGACAGGCGCCAATGCAATTGGTCTCATGGTCTTTGCTGGGCATTCTTGGGTGACAGCACCAACTCAATCCATGTGGCTGGGCACTGAGTCTCTGACCCCCCCCCCCCCCCTCATCATCCTTTGTATCAGGAGATAGCGCCCTCTGGGTAACGTGGGGGTGGGGAATATCTCCCCGGTGTGGAGGGTTATGAGGGGCTCGGTGTCATCTGATTTGAATGGTGCTACCTTGTCTGGTTGGGGGCTGGAAAAGCAGAGGTGCCTGCAGTGTCAAGTACCCCCTGGGGGTGGCGTCCTGGGGGTGCCGGAGTACTGATTCTGCACTGGGGCTATGTCACCAAATGCTTTTTTCTGCACTTTGTCTGCTGGGCCTTCGAGGCAGCTTTTGTCACCGGGCCAGGGAAGATAGAAAACGCTCAGCGGCGCCACCTCATCCCGGAGTCGGCAAAAACAGAATACGCAACGCTCGGGAGCAGAACTGGGAAGCTGCGGGTGAGAGGCACAGCACACGGTGGCAACACGTTTCCAAGCATCAAGCCCCTTTCTCAATCCTTCAACTTTTTTTTTTTTTTTTAAACTCTACTCCCTGCATACAAAGGTGACTCCATAGGACACAGAATGGAGCCACCATGAGACAGGAAGCCTGGGGCAGACGCCATGGCATTTTATTCTAGAAACCCAACTGTGAGCTCAGCACTTCGCGACCTCCCCCCTCACCCCCGGAGGGCTCCCCAGGGATATGTTTTTTATTTTTTTAAGGATTACCTATTTATGAGTTCTTATGGTCGGACACGACAATCGGGGTCCACATCATCTTCTGTTAGTTGGTGGTACTCAACAGGGCTGCTGTTAGAAATCAGAGGGCCCTGTACAACCTACCTGACATCCCCCCAGCCCGCCCGAAAATATGAAATAATATTTTCACAAAAAATATACTACAATCATTATTAGTGGACACAAATACAACATTCCTGCTAAAGCTGTGTGTGTGCATGAGGTCTTGGGTCTCATTCACATGGGTGATGTTTCCTGTACAGCAGGGATAAGTCAGTTAGTGGACCTCCAGCTGTTGCAGAACTACAAGTCCCATGAGGCATAGCAAGACTCTGACAGCCACAAGCATAACACCCAGAGGCAGAGGCATGATGGGACTTGTAGTTTTGCAACAGCTGGAGGTCCGCTAATTGCATATACCTGCTGTACAGTGTGAGTCAGCAGCTTGTATTTGTGGAGCCGCCTGGGGCTGTGTACAGGCAGCCTATGTTACTCTATTGTGACGCAGCAGCTATATGAACACAGCCGCAGGTCCTAATTTTTGTAAACACGTCTGCAGGTCTTAATTTGACTGGTGTGTCGGTGCCAGTGTACGGCCCCTCGAGGCTATTCACCCGGACCTGCACACCCACAAAAATTAGGACCTGCGGCTGTGTTCACCAAAATTAAGACCTGCGGCTGTGTTCATATAAATTAGGACCTGCGGCTGTGTTCACAAAAATTAGGACCTGCGGCTGTGTTCATATAAATTAGGACCTATGGCTGTGTTCACAAAAATTAGGACCTGCGGCTGTGTTCACAAAAATGAAGACCTGCGTCTATGTTCACAAAAATTAGGACCTGTGGTTGTGTTCATAAAAATTAGGACCTGCGGCTGTGTTCATATGAATTAGGACCTGCGGCTGTGTTCACAAAAATTAGGACCTGCGGCTGTGTTCACAAAAATTAGGACCTGCGGCTGTGTTCACAAAAATTTAGACCTGCGGCTGTGTTTATTAAACGTTTTATCAACACATGTCAAAGTTTAAAAATTGTGCTTAGGCATTTCTATTTGTTTTACCCTGAGGGCGTGAAGGGGTTAAGTTCTCCAAATTCACATCGAACGTTTCCACTCACCCAGAATCACACCAAAGAAAACAGAGAGCCAAAGAAGTTTTCTACGGTAACTTTAATCAAGATTATTACGTTAAAGGGACATGGAAATTCTAGGACGTAGCTTTCGGGACTCAGGAAACCTTCAATGCATTTGGCAATATTCGTCAAACAGTAAAAACGACAATTTATTGTGCAATAAACTCCGGGAGGGGGGGGGGGGGGTTGGCATGTTGCAGAGGCGTCTTCCTCCGGCCCCCCGTGCTGATAATACAGAATTCACATTGTGCACCGGGAAGAAGACGGCCCCCCACACATGGCTCTGCTGATCTGGGGGGGGGGGGGGGATAGACTGCGGCTGTGCTCTTATAACACGTTGTGCTTGTCTATAGAAGGTGGGCTTGCATAGGACGTCACCTAAGGTCAGAGGGTGACATTTTGGGGGGGGGGGGGACAGTTGTGCTCACAGTTTCTTTTTTTTTTGTTCTCTATACTTTGGGTTTCTCTGCAGGATAAAGTTGGCAATTTCAAAGATTAAAAAAATAGTTTCAGTAGACACAGAAGATAAAAAAATATCAACGCTATCGACCAACGACAAAATACTTCTTACTCGTTAGTTCATCAAATACGGGAGGATTAGAACACTGCTCGCTACGGCTCTAGGTCAAAGTTCTAATACTTGTTGGCAGATTTGTGGAACGTTAAAAACAATAAAAAGGTACAGAAAGCGAGTTACAGGCGACTCTCGATCATACATTCGTCTCTACAAATCTCCTAGACAGACGTGCCGATACATTCACAGATAACAATCTACAAGACAAGAAAAGAAAAAAAAGAGTCCCAGGATGGCGGAGAGCACGGAGAAGAAGAACGGGAATTCGTTTTGTGGGGGGGGGGGGGGACGATGGAAGGCAGAGCTTTCATCATTTGCACCATTGTGTTACGGCTTCTCAAAGTGGTTTGGTCTGTGTGTCCGGGCTTCGCTCCATGCTGCACGGCGGGTGAGGAACGCTTGCCGAAGAAGAAATAAAAGTCGAGAAATAAACAGCAGGCTTCATTAGAATGTGTTTAGTGCAATGGTCATGATGGCCGTGTGCGGGTCCGCACTGCACCGAAATAGGAATACAAAGGGTTGTGGTTGGCACCAGATCGTCACTACAGTCACATTACAGCTTCAGCGGACATGGTGGCCCCAATCCGGGACCTGAGACACGCAAAGGGGCCTCTACTGCTCAGGTGAGCGACATCCCAATCTGTCCAATGACACAGCCTGGTCATCGATCCAGTCTGCTGGTCCAGAGGACAGATTATTAGCTCTCGTGCAGGTTTTTCCCCAAGGCCACATGGGTGGTGGAATCATTTTTCTAGCAGGAGATGTAACCACTTGGCAACCTTCTCATTAGGCTGGGCTCACAACTTTGCATTTGTGCATTGACACCAATAGAAACGCATCAAAACGCGTCAGTGCGCACTTTCAGTGCACTTTGAACATTCATCATAATGCAAAAAAACACACAGAGAGGGCACAAACGTCTAGTGCATTATCTTTAACACTTTATTAAAGGGTAAATTATACTCACAAGCTAAGTGGGATGATAGAATGTTTCAGGGAACTGGCCCCCTTCCTTAAAGCTATAGCCAAAGCTCTGAGGAAGGGGTCCAGTTCCCCGAAACTGTTATCAGCCCTCTTGGCTTGTGAGTGTAATTCATGTCTTCCTATACCCTTTAATAAAGTGCTAAAGATAATGCATTCTTTCTGTTTCTGCTTTGTACAATGTTGGATTTCCCCCAATCTGAGGAGGGCTGCACCGCCTATCCTTCCAGTCCGAGTTGACTCTTGTGGGATTCGTGGCACTATGACAGGTGCCTCTACCGTTTCGGAGCGCTGAAGTGTCAGGTTTACTTGTCTATCTCCTATGCATCATAACGCAAATCGTTGCATCCTTGACATGATGCTTTTACATGTGCCATATGGGGTCCATGCGCACCTTGAAGGACTTTATTGCATGTCCTAATGGCGGTGTTGAGATGCGTTCCCCTTGATTCAATTGGAATAAGCATCAAGCGAAAAAACAAAGATGTGAATCCAGCCTCAATGCAGTACTGCTGACCAAAAAATATTGGTAGTAAAAACATTTTATCACCCGTTTAGCTGGACGCTGGTACCTTATGCCACAGCTTAGAGATGTGATTTTAGCGTGAGGGAAATTTCTCTTTGTTGACCATACGACCAACATTATGATCAACTGATATGGTGATCACTTGGATAAAAAAATGTAATCATTGTTACAATCAATAACTGACCATTACTGGTGAATCATTTTTGGTGGAAAACCCAACAGAATTTGACAAACTTGATTTTCCTTTTGAATCTTCCCCCCCATTTGAAACAAAATCTACACTCTATGGCCAAAAGTCTGTGAACACTTGACCATCACACTTATTTAACCTTGTTGGACATCCTGATCCAGAGTCATGGCCTTTATTGGGAGCTGCCTCCCTTTGTGGCTATAAAAAACCTCCACTCTTCTGGGAACTCATTGTAGACTTCCCATTGCAGAACTGTGGCCATTAATATTGAGCCGTCCTCCCCATGGCCATTAATATGGATTTGTCCCTCCATTACAGCTATGCCAGCCTTCACAGAACTTGTTGAACCTCCCTTTCCAGAACCGTAACCATTAATACTGAGTCACCCCTCCTATAATATTGAATGGACCCTCCTTTGTAGTTACACCAGCCTTTACTCTCCTGGGAAGACCTTGTTGAACTTCCCATTACAGAACCACGATCATTAATATTGAGCCCCCCCATCCCATGGCCATTAGAATGGGGCTGTCCCTCCTTTGTAGTTACACCAGCCTTCAATCTTCTGGAAAGACCTTGTTGAACTACCCATTGCAGAACCATGACCATTAATATTGAGTTGCCTCCTCCTCCCCCCCAATGGCCATTAATACTGAGTTGCCTTCCCTCCCCCATCGCTGGTAATAAGGAGTCCCATCCCCCCCTTTTACATTAATATGGAGTTGCTCCCTTCACGGCTATAACACCATAGACTCTTCTAGGAAGGCTTTCCACAAGATTTTGGAGTGTCTGTGGCAATGTGTGCCCATTTGTGAGGTCAGGTACTGATGTTGGGTTGGAAGACCTGGCTCACACGTTGGGCCTCACATTGGGCACCAAAAAAAGACCCAGCTTGCAACTGACATTCCAATTCATCCCAAAGCTGTTCAGTAGGGTGGAGGTCAGGGTTATGTGCAGGACACTCGAGTTCCTGCACACCAAACTGGTTCTCCATGTCTTTATGGAGCTGGCTTTGTACACAGGGGACAGTCATGCTGCAACAGAAAAGGGTCTTCATCAAACTGTTACCACAAGGCTGGAAGAGCTCAATTGTCTCCAACGTCTTTGTATGATGGAGGATTACCAGGACCCTTCACTGGAGACACCTGAACTCCATCATTTGGGGGGGGGGGGGGGTTCACATACTTTTGGCCATATAGTATACATTTGACTGTTTATCATTTTGTGTATGTCAGCATTGGGCAGATTGTTATATGAAATATATTTGATTATGAAGAACACTATAGTGCACATTGGGGATGAGTACATTAATTAAATTCCTCGGCACATGATTGGATTCTAAAGGCTTAGTGAAAAAAAGCACTTCTTTAGTAAATCACCCCCAACGTGCCGCTATGTACTGTACCTCACAAGCTGGACTTCTTTTACATGCAGCACTGATATAAATGTTTTGCAATGAGAAGTGGATGGCGTGTGCAGTGACACCCAAATAACCATCTCTGTGCAGCCCGACCATCATCTGTGCTGCAAATAACATCAAACTCCATTTTTTCAACCACCAGAAACAGATGCTTTGATGCTATGGGCAACACAGACAGTTTTATCTACAAGGCTGCTTGTATCTCTGACCAGTCTGGAGGAATGTAGGAAGGATTGACGTGATCTGAGAATATTACAATGTTCCACACCAGGTTCTTATGTCCGGGACTGACCATGGGATGTAACATGGAGCTATAGGCTCTTCCTGAATACTGTAGTGACCATCCACATGCAGAAGCTCAAAGCAGCAATGTATATATATTCTCATTAGTATTCTCATTAGCAGTGTGCTGCCACCTTGTGGTGATATCTGGTGCTGCATCACAACCAAACGTTGAGACATTACAGATTTTGGCACATGGTGACTCAGCGGTAATGGAACTACAAGTCCCAGCAGGGCTCTCTGGTTCCTGCAGTTCCACCGTAGCTGCAGCCTTTTATTTGTAAGCCTGTATAGGTCCCATATTGCTGGTGCTCCCAGTGTTCTGCCCAGTGCAGAGTGCGTTTCCCACACATGGCGTGTTCCCAGAAGTCTCTGCTGCCTCCAGGAGAGACAGGACCCTTCTACCACTAGACCGTATAAAATCCAGCAGCCTTATTTATATTAGAAATAATACCAGTACAGATATGACGCCATATACCAGCCCTGTGCCACATTCCTTTTGGCTTTTTTTTAATTTTGATGTGCTTTCTGTGATGGTACCTAACCTAAATGTTGGATGGCCAAGGCAAAGTGTCCTATAGCAGCTAATGCTTCAACAAATATGTCACTGTAACCCTCTTTTTTATTTGTTGTGCTTTTTGTGATGGTACCTAATCTAAACGTTGGGTGAGGGCTCCCCTTTTTCTCTTAGTAGTGCCTCTAAGCCGCTCGACAGAATATCTCACCTACTTCCTGAAACATTCTGGTTCTTGGTTCCATAACTTTTATCTATGGAGGTTTATTATGTCTGTGAGCTGTGAAAATTCTCCGGAATACTGAGCCATCCTAAGATCTAAACTCTGGAACTGGGAGAAGACAGCAGACTGGACAATGGCATTGTGTCCTATAGCAGCTAATGCTCCAACAAAAAAGTCACTATTCCCCCTGTTTTTATTTAATGTGCTTATGTGATGGTACTTAACCTAAATGTTGGATGGGGGTTCCCCTTTTCTCCCTGTACCGCTGACCGTCCCTTTAAGCCCCTCAACAAAATGTCTCACCTACATCCTACAAAGTTCTTGCTCTTACCTCTACAACGTTTATTCAATTTATGGAGATTTATTACGTCTCTGAGGTGTGAAGATTCTCTGGATTACAGAGCCACCCCAAAATCTAAACTCTAGAAGTGGGAGAAGACAGCAGACTGGACAATGACACTATATACCGGCCAATCCAATAATCCAAACATGGCAAAGTGTCCTATAGCAGCTAATGCTCCTAAAAAAAAGTAATTCCCCCCTCCCTTTTTTGTTTGCTGTGCTTTCTGTGATGGTACCTAACCTAAATGTTGGATGGTAGGTTCTCCTTTTCCCCTTGGTGTACTGGCTGTCCATTTAAGCCGCTTGACAGAATTTCTCACCTACTTCTAAACATGGCAAAGTGTCCAATAGCAGCACATGCTCCTGAAAAAAGTCACATCTGATGCCTTTGTGGAGCTTTTTCCATTGCCAATGAGGACTCGGAGCTCTGCTGTAACTGAGGTTCAAACTGCATGCGGCCATGAAATTTAACCCTTTCTTGGCAGTACTCTCGATTTTGAAACTACAGTTAAAAAATACTGACTCAAGGCCTTAAGATCCAATGGGTTGGCGTCCATGTGGTATATAACTCAAGAACACTACCAAAAGGGAAAAGCCAACAATGTGGACTCAAACGACCCAAAATTTACTCTTGAGCCCACATTATTGGTTTTTCTAATCTAGTAGCGTCCTTAAGACTGCCATTTGCGATTTCCTTCAGCAGAGAGAATTGACAAGAAGGAATTCAACGAGTCAGTAAAATGTAGTTCAGTCTCGGGTCATATAAAGTGCCTAATCCAAAGGAGAAGATCTGCTGCATTCCAAAAATTGGATGGACTTTTTTCAACCAGATTATCTATGGCCAACATTAACATAGAAACCTTCTCTGGGATTCTCTGTTCATGTTGTCGGGATGGATAAAGTTACCAGCATTGGAATTTTCTTTGGAGTTTTGCTAGTCTTCCCCTTTGGATTAATGCAGTCAATGGGTCATAGGTTGAGCCCTTGCTGTTGTTTAGCACCTGATGTTCCTTGAGGGTGATCTGACTCAGAGCTTGGGAGCAGCCTACTCTATGCTCTGTATATAAAGTGCTGGCATCCAGACTGGACTGACTGGCTCATGAACTTCCTTCCTTAAGTGTGCGTTACAAAATGAACCCAAGGCAAAGCCCCCTGATAGAGCTGGTATATCCATTAAGGGCATGAAAGTTTAGGTATCATGGCACAAAGGGCCGGTATATGGGGTACATTTTGGCAAATCCCGATATTTGTATATTTGGGTAATGGAACAAAATTTGTCACCTGGCCAGGAACTCTGGGCAGACCCAGATTAGTAATACCTTTGTAGGGTAACAGGTATAGAATTATTAGGAAGACTTGATTCAAGCTGCTGGATCAATAACTACCTTGGTGGCTTCTGGGTTGGCAGTGGTAAGAAGTCTAAAACAGAGACGCAGAGACAGTTTGATCCACAGGGGGGCGCTGCGGTACCCTTACAAAAGAGAATTTGGAATGTCCCTCATGGTACGCGCAGCTTGGTAGCAGCTCCTTATTTGTGTCATCAGTCAGTGGCGCACTGGGCGGATGTGTATGTAGACGCAGCAGGTTGGGAAAGTGGCCCCTTCTGTCACATAGTGGCCGTCCACTTCCTGCTGTCCTTCTCAAGTAACAGGAATAAGAAGTGTTTGCATTTCTCTTCTTCTCTCTCCCCAGTTCAGTAAAATGTCCTACGTTGCCGGGGAAGAGTTACGGAGGACACACAACCCCTGGCCTCCCCGGGTTAAAAAAAAAAAAAAAACAGAGCTTATAAAACTCTAAAAAATACAATTTCATGTAAACTAAAATTAGAAGAGTTAGATCTACGTTGTCAGATGATGCCATCTCTCTTCCCCCTGTGTTCTCCCAAAGCGCACATGGTTGGTGTCCTGGCAATGAGAGTCGGGGGCAGGGCGATCCGGGGCCGTGGCTCCTCTGCTCAGCAGCTGAACGATTGATGTCTCCTCGTGGATGGGAGAAACAGTTTGATAGTTATTCTGTTGAATGCTCTGAGGTGACGGGTTGGAAAGAGGACAATGGAGGATACGACTGGTCTGGATGAAGACAAAAGGGGGACGGGGTGGGGGTCAGGGGGGGAGGGTAAAGACGCATCCATACCACCAGTGCCTTTCTCCACCCCTTCCTTAGGAGCTGGTTACACTTTAGAGTCCTGGCTGTGGGCCTGCCCGTTGCTGCCCTGTATTGTTAGGCCGATCTCCTCCTTCTGCTTCTCCGGGTTCAGCGGCTGGATCTCGGGGCTACCCTCCTCTAGTGCATATCGACCAGTCCGGTGTTCAAGCAGAGCTGGTCCCCAGTCCTTGCTGGCCTTCACCGAGTTCTTCAACCGCTGCCAATGGGACAAGAAACAAATCAGAGGCCAAGAAGTGCACCAATCACTTGACCTGTAAACTAAATTGATGGTAATAGCAGGAAGCCCCAGGTGGCTGAACATTCTGTCAGACCTTTGGAGCACGACCCAGAACCTCCCCCACCCCACTATTGGCCTATGATTGCGGCCTCGCTCACCAACAATGAAGTGCTGGAGATGGGATGGTGCAGATTAAAACTAACAGGAATCCTATCAGTGCACCCCAACCTTGCAGGGTGTGGCACCCTACAGGACCATTGTGACTCTAACAAACCATGTGACTCCATCAACTCTTGTGTCACTAACAACCCCCGTGTCACCATCAAGCCCCCCATGTCTCCAACAACCCTGTGTCTCTAGCAACTCTGGTGACTCTTGTGACTCCAATGACCATTGTTTTTCCAGCATCCCTTGTTACCCCAGTGACCCCTGTGTCTATAATGACAATGACCGTCGTGTCTTCAGCAACCCTTGTGACTCTAGAAACCCTTATGACTCCAGCAACCCCTGTGTCTCCAGCTACCTTTGTGACTCCATTAACTCCTTTGTCTCCAGTGACCTCTGTGTCTCCAGTGACTCCTGCGAACCAGTGACCCTTGTGTCCCCAGCAAACATTGCGTCTCCAGTGACTTTAGTGAACCAGTGACCCTTGCATCTCCAACAGTGACCCTTGTGTCTCCAGCTATCCTTGTGAACCAGTGACCTTTGTGTCACCAGCAAACCTTGCGACTTCTGCAACCCCTCTGTCCCTGGTGATCCATGTGTCCCAATCATTCCTTCTGACTCCATCAACCCCAGTGTCTCCAGTGACTCTTGTGAATCAATGACCTCTGTGTCTCCAGCGACTCTTTTGAACAAGTGACCCTCTGTGTACTCCAGCTACCCTTGTGAACCAGTGACCCTTGTGACTTTAGAAACCACTATGCTCCCAGTGTCCCCTGTGTCTCCAGTGATTGGTGTCCCCAGTGACCCTTGTGTCTCCAGCGACTCTTGTAAACTAGTGACCCTTGTGTCCCCAGTGACATTTGTCTCCCCAGTGACCCTTGTGTCTCCAGCAAACGTGTCTCCAGTGACCCCTGTGTCTCCAGCAAGTATTGTGAACTAGTGACCCTTGTGTCCCCAGTAGCCCTTGTGTCTCCAGCAACCATTGTGTCTCCAGTGACTCCTGTAAACCAGCGACCCTTGTGTCCCCAGTGACCTTTGTGTCTTCAGTGACCCTTGTGTCTCCATTGACCCCTGTGCCTCCAGCAACCATTGTGTCTCCAGTGATCCCTGTGTCTCCAGTGACTCCTGTGAAACAGCGACCCTTGTGTCCCCAGTGACCCTTGTGTCCCCAGTGACCCTTGCATCTCCAGCAACCCTTGTGTCTCCATTGACCCTTGTGTCCCTAGTGATCCCTGTTCCTCCAGCGACTTATGTGAACCAGTGACCCTCTGTGTCTCCAACAATCCCTGTGTCTCCAGCTACCCTTGTGAACCAGTGACCCTTATGTCTTTGGCTATTTTTGTGACTTCAGAAACCACTGTGTCTCCAGCAATTGTTGTGTCCCCAGTGTCTCCAGCAACTCTTGTTAACCAGTGACCCTTGTGTTCCCAGTGTCTCCAGTGACCCCTCTGTCTCCAGCAACTCCTGTGAACCAGTGGCCCTTGTGTCCCCAGTGACACTTGTGTCTCCAGCGACCCTTGTGTCTCCATTGACCCTTGTGTTCCTAGTGACCCCTGTGCCTCCAGCGACTCTTGTGAACCAGTGACCCCCTGTGTCTCCAACAATCCCTGTGTCTCCAGCTACCCTTGTGACTTCAGAAACCACTGTGTCCCCAGTGACCCCTGTGTCTCCAACACTCGATGTGTCCCCACTGTCTTCAGTGACTATTGTGAACCAGTGACCCTTGTGTCCCCAGTGACTCTTGTGTTCCCAGAGACCCTTGTGTCCCCAGTGACCCTTGTGTTCCCAGTGACCTCTGTGCCTCCAGCGACTCTTGTGAACCAGTGACCCCCTGTGTCTCCAACAATCCCTGTGTCTCCATTGACCCTTGTGTTCCTAGTGACCCCTGTGCCTCCAGCGACTCTTGCGAACTAGTGACCCTTGTGTCACCAGCAACCATTGTGTCCCCAGTGACCCTTGTGTCTCCATTGACCCTTGTGTTCCTAGTTAGCCCTGTGCCTCCAGCGACTCTTGTGAACAAGTGACCCCCTATGTCTCCAACAATCCCTGTGTCTCCAACAATCCCTGTGTCTCCAGCTACCCTTGTGACTTCAGAAACCACTGTGTCCCCAGTGACCCGTGTCTCCAACACTCGTTGTGGCCCCAGTGTCTTCCGTGACTATTGTGAACCAGTGACCCTTGTGTTCCCAGTGACCCTTGTGTTCCCAGTGACCCTTGTGTTCCTAGTGACCCTTGTGTCTCCATTGACCTTTATGTCCCCAGTGACCCCTATGCCTCCAGCGACTCTTGTGAACCAGTGACTCTTGTGTTCCCAGGGACCTTTGTGTCTCCAGTGACTCCTGTGAACCAGTGACCCTTGTGTCCCCAGTGACCCCTGTGTGTCCAGCGACTCTTCTGAACCAGTGACCCTCGTATCTCCTGCAATTCCTGTGTCTCCAGTGCTCCCAGCACATCCTATTGCATGCAGTTACCCTAGGGCAGGGGTCTCACTGGTGACCCTTCAGCTGTTGCAGAACTACAATTCCCATAAGGCATTGCAAGGCTGACAGTTACAAGCATGACTCCCATAGGCAGAGACATGAAGGGACTTGTAGTTCTGCAACAGCTGGAGGGCCGCCAGTTTGAGACCCCTGCCCTAGGGCATCCTGTGTTATCCTGTGACATCACTGCGCCTCCATGACACCTGCGTCTCTGTGCAGCCTAAGGAACACTCCTGTATGTCCTGGATGGTTTCTGGGTAGAGAACCCAGAGAAAAGTCTAAGTGCATAAAACACAAAGTGAGCACCACATCAATTGTTGTTGTTAGTCCTTATACAGAATAACACAAAATGTTGTCTCCAACACATTTCAATCCCCCCTTCATCAGGGCTGAAAGAATACAAAAAGAGAAATGCAACATATAAAAATAGAAAATATTTTCTAAGATATAAAATCATTTTCTAGGTTTATTCATTTGTATACTTTGCATTTCCTGTGTTGGATTCTTTCAGTCCTGATGATGGGGGGACTGTAGCACCCCCTCCTGATATGTAATGGGTATAACTTGTTATAACAGGTATCCCTCCAGGACATGTGTAGGGAAGCCACATATTAGGACTGACTAGCTCTCAGAAGATATCTGGAAGTGTCAGGGAGTCAATTATAGGAACAGAAAGAAGATTCTGAGAATTCTTGTCTACAAAACAAGTACTATTGCCATGGCTGCAAAGAAGCATGGCATGGGATGGAAAGATTGTCCGATACACGACAGGGCTGCATGCGTCTATGTATGAGATGTTGGTGTCCATGAATTACTTGCCCATCCTATAGACCCACCTGGAGGAAGGTGTCCCCTTCGGACCGCGAGATCTCGAAGATGGCATATCCGGGGATACAGATGACCGAGGACAGCGCCATCAGAAATCCCAGCGAGATGGCCCAGCCTGGGTAGAGGTACTCGTTGTATGTGATTGGCCGATACTGAATAACCGTAAAGATTAAGATGAACTGGAGAGAAATCAGAAAATAAAAATGTGAGCTTGGAGGACTCCTTCACATGTAAATGTATATAGATTGCATATGAAGCCCAGAGCAACCAATCAGAATCCATTTTATATATTAAATTCTGCACTGCATGCTGATTGGTTGCTTTGTTCATATTAAAGTCACTACAAGGTGAACAAGAAAGACAAAAGTGAGATGAGATCTGATTGGTGGAAGTTCCCACACTCATTCCCACCCTCCGCTGTAATAAGCCCCTCCTCCACATGGCGTTCAGCAATTCAAGTACACCCACTGGGCCCCTGCCTACTGCATCACCGAAAAAGCCAGGGTACTACTACTATTCCTTATGAATGAATGTACCCCAGATGATATTACTATGTGAGTGGATTGATCTCACATTTCAAATAGTTCTGCCAGCCAAAAGAGTTAATCAGAAGAGGCACTGCCAATCAGCATACACACCCCAGTGCTAAGGTATGTTAGGTACTACCAATGATCTGATGGGGGAATTCTTCCCTGAAGCCCACTATTCAACTTACACCAGTGATTTGGGGGGGGGGGGGCTCTTCTTTCCTGGGGACCGCTATCCAACTTACACCAGTGATTTGGGGGGCTCTTTATTCCTAGTGACCACTATCCGACTGACACCAATGATTTGGGGGCTATTATCTCCTAGCGGTCACTCTCCCACTGGCCGATGCTTTGGGGGCCTAGTCTCTTCTAGTGGCCACTCTCCCACTGGCTGGTGATTTGGCGGCTATTCTTTCCTGGTGAACATTATTTAACTGGCCAATGATTTGGGAGCTATTTATTCCTGGAGACCACTATCCCACTGGCCATTGATTTGGGGGGCTAGTCTTTCATGGTGACCGCTACCCCACTGACACCAATGATTTGGGGGCTATTATCTCCTGGTGACCATTTTCTCACTGGCCAATGATTTGGGGAGGGGGGGGGGGGGCTAGTCTCTCCTAGTGGCCACTTTCCCACTGGCCAATGATTTGGGGGCTATTATCTCCTGGTGGACACTTTTACACTGGCCAATGATTCAGGGGGCTAGTCTTTCCTAGTGGTCACTGTTCCACTGGCCAGTGATTTGGAGGCTATTCTTTCCCGGTGGTCACCATCCCACTAATACCAATGACAGGAGGCTATTATCTCTTGGCAGTCACTTCCCCACCGGCCAATGATTTGGGAGGCTATTATATCTCTTGGCTGCCACTCTCCCACTGGCCAATGATTTGGGAGGCTAGTCTCTCTTAGTGGCTGCTATCCCACTGGCCAGAGATTGGGGGGCGATAATTTCCCGGTGGACAATGATTTGGAGGTCTATTCTTTCCCTGTGGCAACTATTCCATGAACACCAATGATTTGGGAAGCTATATTATCAATGATTTGGGGGGGGGGGGGGGACTTTCTCCTTGGGACCACTATCCAGCTGACACCAGTAATTCAATAATTTTGGGAGGTATTCTCCTCTGGGAGAAATTATCCAATTATTTTGGGTTATGCTCCCTTAGAGATCACTATCCACTGATACTAATGATTTGCAGGCTATTCTTCTTTTTAATACCTATTTTGCATTTCCATACTTTTATTGTATGAGTTTATTTTTTATTTACTGTTGTGTGTGACAAGTTTTGGAAGAATTTACTGGTCTCACTAAAGCCTCGTACAAGCGGTACGATTGTTGGCCAACCGAGCGCCTGATTTTTGTCCAAAAGGGCGTGTGCCAGGATCTTGTTTTGCATACAAACGTTACACAAATTGTCATACCACGAACATGAACGTAGTGACGTACTACGAGGAATTTCAGCTCTTGAGCGCCACCCTTTGGGCCCCTTCTGCTAATTTTGTGGTGAGCATTGATTCCGAGCATGCGCGTTTGTGCTTTCGACTTTTGTGTGACGGATTTGTGTACTGACCATACGAAAATCAGACGTTAAACCGTTGTCCGCCGAAAATGTACTAGCCTGTCATCCAACATTTGTTGGCGGAAAATTGGACAATTGTCAAAAGGAGCGTACTAACAATAAGATTTTAGGACAACAGTCTGTGAACAGACAATCCCCGGCCAACAATCGTACCGTGTGTACGAGGCTCCAGTCATTCCCACCTAATAGAAGAGAGGATACAATATATGGAAATGCAGATATCACTAAATACAGCCAATCATCATCCCTTCCTGCATGTCTGTGGATCTTCCAGCACAAAGAAAAGCAAACAATTCCGCTAAACTAGATCATCGCATTGCGGGGGACTCCACTGGGGGAGAAAAAAGACGTTGATGCTGCAGATGTAGGATAAGACTCCAGTCGGAAGGAACCTGTATATAATAATAGCATAAAAAAAAGAACAACAGATATTCCCAGCAAAGAGGTGCTGGAAGTATTGGCAACACCGGGAAATAATTCTGTACTGGGATCTCTCAGATTGTCTTTGGGCTCCATTCACACTCGTGCGACTTGTAATGCCACTTTGGACATCAATGTTACATGACAAGTGGTTCCCCATGTTTTCCAATGATAACCCTTCATATATGAGCGACTTAAAGTTGCAGCGACTTCAAAGTATTTCCTGCACTTTTTTGGCCCAACTTTCATGCAACTTGAGGTCCATAGACTTCAATGTTAACCCTCAGAAGTTGCATGAAAGTCGTATCTGAATGTTATACAATGCAACTTGTGTGCAACAGTTGGTACCAATATTTGGTCCTAATTTTGTGTCGAATTGTAACCTTTAACCCCTTCAATACCGGGAACTTTCACCCCCTTCCAGCCCAGACCAATTTTCAGCTTTCAGCGCTCTCACACTTTGAATAACAAGTGCGCGGTCATGTGACGCTGTACCAAAACAACATTTTTATCATTTTTTTCCCCCACAAATAGAGCTTTCTTTTGGTGGTATTTGATCACCACTCGGGTTTTTATTTTTTGCGCTACAAATAAAAAAAGACTCAAAAATTAAAAGGAAAAAAAAAAAAGTTTTTCTTTGTTTTTGTTACAAAACTTTGTAAATAAGTACGTTTTTTCCTTCACTGATGGGCACTGATGATGAGGCACTTATATGTGGCACTGATAGGTGACACTGATAATCAGCACTGACGGACACTGATAGGTGGCACTGATGGGCACTGATAGGTGGCACTGATAGATGGCACTGTAAGGCAGAACTGATCAGGAGCCACTGGCAGGCATCACTGATGGGCACTGATTACCATCCCTGTTGGGCATTGATGGGCATACCTGGTGGTCCTGGGTGGGCATCCCTGGTGGTCCTGGGTGGGCATCCTCGGAGGGCTGCACTGATAACCAGTCAGCGCAGACCCCCCTCACTGTCAGGAGAACAGCCCTTTCGCTCTTCTCTACTCACGTCTGTCAGTGTGATTAGAGGAAAAGCCGATAAACAGCTCTTCCTATTTACACTGTGATTGGACACAGCTGATCATGTGGTAAAGAGCCTCCGTCACAGGTTCTTTACCAAGATTGGAGATGCAGTGTGTCAAACTAACACCACACCACCGATCGCCGTGATGCGCGCCCCCAGGGGCGCTTGCTGGCTTGTTATCCTTCTGGATGTCATATGACGCCCAGTTAGGATAACTGAACCACTTCCTGGCCATCATTCTGCTATAGGCCGGGACAGAAGTAGTTAAAGTCCCCTAGTCTTTCTCTCTTTGTGTGCAACATTTGTTCATTATCACTGGCCAAAGCCAAAGTCGAATCCAAGTTGCACCCATCCAAAGTTGCGTCAAAGTTGCACTCAAAAATTGGAGCAACTTTGGAGTCGTACAAAGGTGAATGGAGCCTTAGTAAAGAAAGGAAAAGATACAACATTGAGTTAAGTGGCTCCCCATCGCGGGAAGGCCGCCCATCGCTGGTGTCCCCAAAGCTGGTGTCCCCATTGCTGGAAGGCCGCCCAACGCTGGTGTCCCCAAAGCTGGTGTCCCCATTGCTGGAAGGCCACCCATCACTGGTGTCCCCAAAGCTGGTGTCCCCATTGCTGGAAGGCCGCCCATCGCTGGTGTCCCCAAAGCTGGTGTCCCCATTGCTGGAAGGCCGCCCAACGCTGGTGTCCCCAAAGCTGGTGTCCCCATCGCTGGAAGGCCGCCCAACGCTGGTGTCCCCAAAGCTGGTGTCCCCATCGCTGGAAGGCCGCCCAACGCTGGTGTCCCCAAAGCTGGTGTCCCCATTGCTGGAAGGCCGCCCATCGCTGGTGTCCCCAAAGCAATCTCTCCTGAGTCTCGATTGCTTCTATACTGGCTACAAAAAACACTGATCTTCCAGCAGGTTTTAGATGTTGTATCCTTTCCTTCCTTTACTAAGAATGATCTGCAGCAATCCCGGCATAGACTTCTTCCCTGGAATATCCCCTTATGTACCTAAATCAGTGAAGGCATTCAGGAGAGACTTACAAAGATAATGGCCGGGGAGATGAACCGCCAGCAGACCTGGAAGAAGAGGGGAGGGGGGAACCCCAACATCATCTCAATGTCCTTGAAGTAGTTCCGGTGACCTGGGAGAGGGAAGAGAGGATCAGACACACACATCATTTTGAACATTAACACCTTAACAGCCTTTTGTGTATGTTGTTTGTTGAATTTTTTTTTTTTTTTGGTGACATATTTTTTTATATGGTGTCATAAGAAAAACGCCATTTTTACTTAAGTTTTCATAAATTAACTGAGTCCCCCCGCCCCTACATCAATGGGAAAACATCAGGAGCAACAATGTGCATTGTGTCTTCAGTTATGTACATCACATATATGGAAATGATCAACCAATTGAAGGAATACAGAGAACCCCAAAGTCACTGAAGGACACGGCTGGATTTTGGCCGGCTGGACATGCATGCAAATTTTGCTGTTAATCGTCTATTAAAGTTCTACATCCAATGGGAATGATGTACCGAAGGGTCACTCACCATAAATATACATTATAGACACACACATGATACAGGAAATGATGACCAGAGAAAAGCTGGCTGCGTAATTATCCATCAGAAGGAGCCAATAGATTCCAGCCTATAGGAGAGAAGGACACAGATTGGAGCCAATCACCCGAGAGATAATAATAATAATCACCAAAGAGATAATAATAATAATAATAATAATAATAATCTGAGAAAAGCGCTAACACTATAGCGTGAACTGTCTGTGCTCCACCATTGGTGTCCCCCAAGATGGACTTCCAACACTGAAAAGAGCTTCTTGTTGTTATTTCTTACACAGTGTCAATTGATGGCCACCTGCACCATACTACTGGGACTGATGACCACCTGCACTCCACTACCAGGACTGGCGGACACCTGCACTTACTTCAGTGTCAGGACTGATGGCCACCTGCACCCCACTACTGGGACTGATGGCACCTAGAGCTGCACAATTAATCGTCAAGAATTGTTATAGCAATCTTGACTAAAGTGTTTCACAATTCTTTCTATGCAAAGAATTCTCTCTGCACTTCTGAAGCCACTCTGCCAAGAATCACAACATTCTTTATCAGTTGAACTTAAGTATAAACATTGTAACAATTTGTCAATGGAATAGACTTCTGTGTGTAAGTGAAAAAAGTTTAACCACTTAAACACTAAACCTTTTTCTGACATTTTGTTGGTTTCAAGTTAAAATCATTTTTTTTTTTGCTTGAAAATTACTTAGAACCCCCAAACATTATATATATTTTTTTAGTAGAGACCCTAGAGAATAAAATGGTGGTTGTTGCAATATTTTATGTCACACTGTATTTGCGCAGTGGTCTTTCAAATGCAATTTTTTTGGAAGAAAAAAAAAAAAAACAGTAAAGCTAGCCCATTTTTTTTTGTATAATGTGAAAGATTTTACAATGCGAGAATCGTGAGAGAATCGCAATCTTTTTATCCTAAGCAAAAAAAAAATCGTGATTCTCATTTTGGCCAGAATCGTGCAGCTTTAGTGGCACCCTGCACCCCACTACTGGGACTGGCGGCCACCTGCACCCAAATACTGGGACTGGCAGCCACCTGCACCCCACTACTGGGACTGGCGGCCACCTGCACCCAAATACTGGGACTGGCAGCCACCCGCACCCCACTACTGGGACTGGCGGGCACCTGCACCCCACTACTGGGACTGGCGGGCACCTGCACCCCACTACTGGGACTGGCGGGCACCTGCACCCAAATACTGGGACTGGCAGCCACCTGTACCCCACTACTGGGACTGGCAGCCACCTGCACCCCACTACCGGGACTGATGGCCACATGCACCCCATTCTCCAGACTAACAGCCACCTGCACCTCACTCCCCAGACTGACAGCCACCTGTACCCCATTACCTGAACTGACAGCCTTAGAATGACAGCCACCCTGTTCATACAGCTATGTGCAAAAATTATGAGTCCACCCCCCCCCCCCCCCCCCCCCCCGGGTAATATTTTTAATCAATTTTCCTTTTTATTACCTTGTAATATAATCATGAAATAATTTGCAAGCTGAAAAGTTTGGTGCAATATAACCCCCTCTAGCTGAATAGTTTATTTATATGGATCTATATAGTAGAACAAACAGAGGGACATCGGAGGAGGGGAAGAGGGATTCATCTCCAACAGAAGGACAACTGGCGCTGTGCTTGATGAGGTACAGCTGAGCTCACTATCAGTCTAAAGCCGGCCATACATGTATCGCAATTCGGCCCATTCAGCAGGAACCAGCCGAATTTCAATCCATGTATGGGCACTGAGGTTGTACAGAAGTCGATCTACCGATCAGCCTCCATACAACTGCCCCGGTTGGGTTTTCCTCCCTCGATCAATGGTGATCCTGTACATACAAAAGAAGAATCTGCTGGACTGACGGCCAATGTATGTTCCCGTCAGGACGGGGTCAGTTACCTGTGTGGTCAGCGGGATTCCCAGGAGAAAACCAATCACCGCCACTCCCAGCGTCACAACCGTCTTCCAGCGAATAATCCAGTCGTTACCGATCTCATCCACAACGGCCGTGACCAGAGTCTCCAGCAGGCAGAACTGCAGCCAATGAGAGCCAGAAGGGGGTTATAGTGAGAGGTGACACTAAGTGCCCCCCAAAGGGGAACATTTCTCAATGGTTGAAGATCGGTCAACTCCAATCCTTTAATACCGGAGCTTACCTGTGTGCCCAGTCCCAGCAGGATGAGCATGAAGAAGAACAATATGGACCACAGAGGAGATATGGGCAGCAGGGTCAGAGCCTCAGGATAGGCCACAAAGGCCAGGCCGGGACCGTGATCAGCCACTTTGGACACATCCACACCCAGGTGGTTAGCCATGAAGCCCAGAATGGAGAAGATGACAAAGCCGGCGTAGACGCTGGTGGCGCAGTTGGTGATACTGATGATGATGCTGTCCCTGAAGGAAGGTGATAAAATAAATTAGAATCAGACTCTGATGTGCAGGATTCCGGAAGAGGGCCTCTGTGTGACCCCAAAAAGCCATCAAACAGAGGGTCCACAAATGTGCCAGTCCCTCCACTGGCCTCCATTCAGTGTCCTCCCCTCAATCTGCCAATCCCTCCACTGACCTCCATTCAGTGTCCTCCATCCCTCTCTGCCAATCCCTCCACTGGTCTCCATTCAGGGTCCTCCACCCCTCTCTACCAGTCCCTCCACTGGCCTCCATTCAGTGTCCTCCACCCCTCTCTGCTAATCCCTCCACTGATCTCCATTCATTGTCCTCCACCCCTCTCTGCCAATCCCTCCACTGGCCTCCATTCAGTGTCCTCCACCCCTCTCTACCAATCCTTCCACTGGTCTCCATTCAGTGTCCTCCACCCCTCTCTACCAATCCTTCCACTGGTCTCCATTCAGTGTCCTCCACCCCTCTCTACCAATCCTTCCACTGGTCTCCATTCAGTGTCCACCACCCCTCTCTACCAATCCCTCCACTGGTCTCCATTCAGTGTCCTCCACCCCTCTCTACCAATCCTTCCACTGGCCTCCATTCAGTGTCCTCCACCCCTCTCTACCAATCCCTCCACTGGCCTCCATTCAGTGTCCTCCACCCCTCTCTACCAATCCCTCCACTGGCCTCCATTCAGTGTCCTCCATGCCTCTCTGCCAATCCCTCCACTGGTCTCCATTCAGTGTCCTCCACCCCTCTCTACCAATCCCTCCACTGATCTCCATTCAGTGTCCTCCACCCCTCTCTACCAATCCCTCCACTGGCCTCCATTCAGTGTCCTCCACTCCCCTCTGCCAATCCCTCCACTGACCTCCATTCAGTGTCCTCCACCCCTCTCTACCAATCCCTCCACTGGCCTCCATTCAGTGTCCTCCACTCCCCTCTGCCAATCCCTCCACTGACCTCCATTCAGGGTCCTCCACCCCTCTCTACCAATCCTTCCACTGGCCTCCATTCAGTGTCCTCCACCCCTCTCTACCAATCCCTCCACTGATCTCCATTCAGTGTCCTCCACCCCTCTCTGCCAATCCCTCCACTGGTCTCCATTCAGTGTCCTCCACCCCTCTCTGCCAATCCCTCCACTGGTCTCCATTCAGTGTCCTCCACCCCTCTCTACCAATCCTTCCACTGGCCTCCATTCAGTGTCCTCCACCCCTCTCTACCAATCCCTCCACTGGCCTCCATTCAGTGTTCTCCACTCCCCTCTGCCAATCCCTCCACTGTCCTCCATTCAGGGTCCTCCACCCCTCTCTACCAATCCTTCCACTGGCCTCCATTCAGTGTCCTCCACCCCTCTCTACCAATCCCTCCACTGGCCTCCATTCAGTGTCCTCCACTCCCCTCTGCCAATCCCTCCACTGACCTCCATTCAGGGTCCTCCACCCCTCTCTACCAATCCCTCCACTGGTCTCCATTCAGTGTCCTCCACCCCTCTCTGCCAATCCCTCCACTGACCTCCATTCAGTGTCCTCCACCCCTCTCTACCAATCCCTCCACTGGTCTCCATTCAGTGTCCTCCACCCCTCTCTACCAATCCCTCCACTGGTCTCCATTCAGTGTCCTCCACCCCTCTCTGTCAATCCCTCCACTGGTCTCCATTCAGTGTCCTCCACCCCTCTCTGCCAATCCCTCCACTGGTCTCCATTCAGTGTCCTCCACCCCTCTCTACCAATCCCTCCACTGGTCTCCATTCAGTGTCCTCCACCCCTCTCTACCAATCCCTCCACTGGTCTCCATTCAGTGTCCTCCACCCCTCTCTGTCAATCCCTCCACTGGTCTCCATTCAGCGTCCTCCACCCCTCTCTACCAATCCCTCCACTGGTCTCCATTCAGTGTCCTCAACCCCTCTCTACCAATCCCTCCACTGGTCTCCATTCAGTGTCCTCCACCCCTCTCTGTCAATCCCTCCCTTCCACTCACCCAACAAATAAAATTTGAAATAGTAACAACATACAAAGCCATCCACAACTCTGCCCCGAGCTACATCACCAACCTCAATACCAAGTATTACCCAAACTGTCCTTCTGAGACCTCCTGCTCCCTAGCCTCCTCGTCACCTCCTCCCATGCTCACCTCCAGAACTTCTAAGGAGTCTCTCCCATCCTCTGGAACTCCCTACACCAATCTGTCCAGCTATCCCCTACTGTGACTGCCTTCAGGGGGGCCCTGGAAACTCATCTCCTCAGGGAAGCCTATCCCACCTCCACCTAACAAATACATTTTATTCTCTTAAAAAAGCTCCACCTTATACAGTTATCTTCTGTAACACTGTCCCTTCTCTTTTAGATTGTAAGCTTTGAGGAGCAGGGTCCTCCTAACCTTCTTGTACTGTACTGTCTCTGTTCATATTGTAAAGAGCTGTGTATAATGTTGGCACTATATAAATCCTGTATAATAATAATAATATATCAGGTATATCCAGGACCGGAGGAGGTTCCCCGGTTTTATGAGCCAAGTCCAGGTTGACTCCAGCCAGTGACCACTTACCTGTAACAGTTGTTGTGAAACTTGTTGTAGGAAGCCATTGTGATAAGTCCCCCCCACGCACATCCCAGAGAGTAGAATATCTGAGAGGCGGCATCACCCCAAACCTGCAGGAGGACACAAAGAAACTCCTATAAATCCTCATTATATGTGACAATAATGTACACAGATTATAGGACAATGACTTTTCTTCGTTTAATGTCAGCGATCATCTGGGAATAAAACGCACAAATAGTCACCATCATGAAGAATCCGCAGTCACCATCATTGTCACAACGGCGATAAAAGAGCTACAAACAGCATTCTACAAGCCAAACCCGTGACTTCAATTCAAACACACTAAAACTTTATATAATACAAATGTAAAAGACATACAAACACTCAGATCATCCATGGTGGGACCCTTGTGATCACCGCTGGCCAGACATCTGTGATGATTTCAGTACCTGAAGTCTCACATGCTTATATTGATTTGGCCACAAGATGGCGATAGCATCCTGCCTTATACTACTCAAGTGGTTGTCAACATGCAAGGTTTAGGGCCCTCATCTGTGGCCCCTGACATCTAGAAAAGGCCGCACATAATATTCAGTATATAACAGAAGACTGTCAGAGACTGCAGACATACTAGAGGTTGACCAGACAATGCGGGCCTGCAACAGGGGCGGTGGAGGACACTGTATAGGAGATAGTGAGGACATGCAATATGAGACTGCTAGAGATCTCAGTCATTACAGCCTCTTTACAAATGAATGATTCCACTACAGACTGCTGGGGGTCTGCAAAGGGCAGCTCAGGAAAAACCCAAGCGCTGATATTGATTTGGCCACCAGATGGCGATATCATCCTGTGTTATTATACTACACCAGAGCTTGTCAACATGTAAGGTGTAGGGAGCCTCATCTGTGGCCCCTGACGCCACTAAAGGGCCCCACAGAATACTCAGAATATAACAGAAGAACATTTTAAAAAGTTCCCCCTTGTTCCATGATATGGAGATACACCAGGACTGCATGGTGCAAGTGTGTGTGATGGAGGGGGGATCTTCTCTGACCATCAGAGGTCACAATCCCCCCCCCCCCCGTACAATGACACTATGGATTACCTTGGCATCCAGGATCTTGTCCCACTGCGGTGTCAGATAATACATGATCCCGGTGACGGCTCCCTCCAGGGTAATGCCACGAACAAAGAGGATGGTGAGGACCACATAGGGGAAGGTGGCTGTGAAATAGACCACCTGGGGGGCCAGAGAGACCAGAGAGGGGGGGTTAGGAGGACTGGGATCAAAAATCAATTTATAAATAATTCCATTAAATACAAAGTCTCTTCTAATGTTATCAGAAAAAATGTGCAGAATTCCCTAAGTTATGTCAAATGGGATAAGGAGGCAACCAATCGATCCGGCCCCGCCCAGCCAGGGCTTGACCTCTGCATTACATACTACTGACCCCTGACCTTTGCATTACATACTACTGACCCCTAAACTCTGCATTACATATTACTGACCTCTGCATTACATATTACTAACCTCTGCATTACATACTACTGACCCCTGCACTCTGTATTACATACTACTGACCCCTGAACTCTGCATTACATATTACTGAACTCTGCAATAAATAATACTGACCCCTGCACTCTAAATTACTACTGACATCTGCACCATGTGTTACTTCTGGCCACTGAACTCTGTGTTAGATTCTTCTGCCCCCTGCACTGTGCATTACATTCTACTGACCTCTGAACTCTGCTGTACATAGTACTTACCCCTGCACTCCACATTACTTCTGACCTCTGCACCCTGTGTTATGTCTGACCACCGAACTCTGCATTACATACTTCTGCCCCCTGCACTCTGCATTACTCACTCCCTACCTCTGCACTGCGTTTTACATACTACTGATCCCTGAACTCTGTGTTACTTACTCCTGACCTCTGCTTTACATACTACTGACCTTTGAACTCTGAATTACTTACTTTGTCCTCCGTACTTTGTGTTACTACTGACCCCTGCACTGTATGATACATACTCCTGACCTGCATTGCTCCTGGCCCCTGCACTCTGAGTTACTTACTCCTGGCCCCTGCACTCTGAGTTACTTACTCCTGGCCCCTGCACTCTGAGTTACTTACTACTGACCCCTGCACTGTATGATACATACTCCTGACCTGCATTGCTCCTGGCCCCTGCACTCTGAGTTACTTACTCCTGACCCCTGCGCTCTGCAATACCTTCGTCTGAACTCCATGTTATTTACACCTGACCTCTGCACTCTGAGTTACTTATTTCTGATCCCTGAACTCTGAGTTACTTACTCCTGGCCCCTGCACTCTGAGTTACTTACTCCTGGCCCCTGCACTCTGAGTTACTTACTCCTGGCCCCTGCACTCTGAGTTACTTACTCCTGACCCCTGCGCTCTGCAATACCTTCGTCTGAACTCCATGTTATTTACACCTGACCTCTGCACTCTGAGTTACTTATTTCTGATCCCTGAACTCTGCATTGCTTCCTCCTGACCCCTGCATTCTGAATTACTTTCTATTGACCTCTGAATTTTGTGTTACTACTGACCCCTGCACTCTTCATAACTTCCTTCCTTTTTATGGAGGGGCCTCCTGGGGGGAGGGGGGGGGTGATGACAGTAATAGACGGGGTAGTCTCACCTTCCCGGAGGATTTCACCCCTCGGATGAGGCACAGGAACACCACGACCCAGGACAGGCCGAGACACCCCAGGATGGGCAGCCGAACCTCCCCGAAATTCCCGATGTCGTCCGACAGCTTCAGCACATAATTCCTGGAAGACAATGACACGGGGGGTGACACGTGTGACTTTGTACGCCGCGCCTGCACAGGGCGGCACCGGGCCCATTTCTCTCGTGTTATAACTGCAGTGAGAATGATACATTGTAACAGATTTTATCCTCTTTGTATCAGGAGAGGTAAGCCATTGGGACCCTTGGTGACATCAACCCGGGCTCAGCCTTCGAAACGCGTAAGACAAGTGGATCCTTGGTGACGTCCTCCCAAGCCCGGAAACACGTGGGGTGGATGAACCAATTGTGTGACGTTGAAGTTCTGTGTCATTCACATTATTTGGGGGATTTCGCTGCACTTTCTGCTCTCGGTGAGCCCCCCGCTGTGTCAGTTATGAAGGATATACTGTCTATACTGCTCTCTATATAGAACTAGTAGCACACCTCTGTGTGCGCTGCTCTTGACATCACTCACACACACAACAGCAGCTCATTAGGCTGGAGGGGCACAGCGGGTTCCATGCAGCATACCACAGACAATGCCAGGGGTTGGCCAGTCAATGAGGCATTTCCTGGCTTGGTGCTGCGTGTCCCTGGCACCCTCCGCTCTTCTCTCTTCTTCTGCAGATACAGGACAACCTACAGCACTCACCTCCTGCCCCCCTCCCCCACCACCCTGCCTCCATAGCACAGCGGAGTGCCAGCTATCTACAGACAACGCCACGGCACAGGTCATCCTCACACAGAATGATGGCAGCGTGCCCGCAGATGGTACTCGGCCTCCGCTGGGGAAATTCTTCAGTGTTTGTAGTGATCTCAGCGCTGAAAGTGTCTTATCGCCGCCATCTGCAGCGCTTTGTTCTGCGCGGTGACTGCTGGGGGGACGGCGAGCGCCAGGCGCCAGTCATCGGAACAATAACACAATGCCCATTCAGCTCACGTATGGAAATCAGCACCTTATACTGTGAAGGCGAAACCCCCGGCGTACAATACGAGGAAACCGCGTGCCAGCCCAGATCCGTGTCATCCACATTCCACACCGAGGGCCCGGCTCGCTTAACGGTGCTTCATACTATACTTCATACTATAGGACTGCTGTATACTATCTACTGACGGTGTATATACTATAAGACCGCCGTATACCATCTACTGCAGGACTGCTGTATACCATCTACAGCCGGTGTATATACTATAGGACTGCTGTATACCATCTACAGCCGGTGTATATACTATAGGACTGCCGTATACCATCTACAGCCGGTGTATATACTATAGGACTGCTGTATACCATCTACAGCCGGTGTATATACTATAGGACTGCTGTATACCATCTACTGACGGTGTATATACTATAGGACTGCTGTATACCATCTACTGACGGTGTATATACTATAGGACTGCTGTATACCATCTACTGACGGTGTATATACTATAGGACTGCCGTATACCATCTACTGACGGTGTATATACTATAGGACTGCCGTATACCATCTACAACCGGTGTATATACTATAAGACCGCCGTATACCATCTACTGCAGGACTGCTGTATACCATCTACAGCCGGTGTATATACTATAGGACTGCTGTATACCATCTACAGCCGGTGTATATACTATAGGACTGCTGTATACCATCTACTGCCGGTGTATATACTATAGGACTGCTGTATACCATCTACAGCCGGTGTATATACTATAGGACCGCCATATACCATCTACTGACGGTGTATATACTATAGGACTGCTGTATACCATCTACAGCCAGTGTTTATACTATAGGACTGCTGTATACCATCTACTGACGGTGTATATACTATAGGACTGCTGTATATACTATAGGACTGCTGTATACCATCTACTGACGGTGTATATACTATAGGACTGCTGTATACCATCTACAGCCAGTGTATATACTATAGGACTGCTGTATACCATCTACAGCCAGTGTATATACTGTAGGACTGCTGTATACCATATACTGACGGTGTATATACTATAGGACTGCTGTATACCATCTACTGCCGGTGTATAAACTATAGGACCGCCGTAAACCATCTACTGCCGGTGTATATACTATAGGACCGCCGTATACCATCTACTGCCGGTGTATATACTATAGGACTGCTGTATACCATATACTGACGGTGTATATACTATAGGACTGCTGTATACCATCTACTGCCGGTGTATATACTATAGGACCGCCGTATACCATCTACTGCCGGTGTATATACTATAGGACTGCTGTATACCATCTACTGCCGGTGTATATACTATAGGACTGCTGTATACCATATACTGACGGTGTATATACTATAGGACCGCCGTAAACCATCTACTGCCGGTGTATATACTATAGGACCGCCGTATACCATCTACTGACGGTGTATATACTATAGGACTGCTGTATACCATCTACTGCCGGTGTATATACTATAGTACCGCCGTAAACCATCTACTGCCGGTGTATATACTATAGTACCGCCGTAAACCATCTACTGCCGGTGTATATACTATAGGACCGCCGTATACCATCTACTGACGGTGTATATACTATAGGACTGCTGTATACCATCTACAGCCAGTGTATATACTATAGGACTGCTGTATACCATCTACAGCCAGTGTATATACTGTAGGACTGCTGTATACCATATACTGACGGTGTATATACTATAGGACTGCTGTATACCATATACTGACGGTGTATATACTATAGGACTGCTGTATACCATATACTGACGGTGTATATACTATAGGACTGCTGTATACCATATACTGACGGTGTATATACTATAGGACCGCCGTATACCATCTACTGCCGGTGTATATACTATAGGACTGCTGTATACCATATACTGACGGTGTATATACTATAGGACCGCCGTAAACCATCTACTGACGGTGTATATACTATAGGACTGCTGTATACCATCTACAGCCAGTGTATATACTATAGGACTGCTGTATACCATCTACTGCCAGTGTATATACTATAAGACCGCCATATACCATCTATGTGTATATATATATTTTTTTTAAACTATATATATATTTTTTATTTTTTTTAAACTGCCGGTGTATATACTATAAGACCGCCGTATACCATCTACTGCCAGTGTATATACTATAAGACCGCCGTATACCATCTACTGCCAGTGTATATACTATAGGACCGCCGTATACCATCTACTGCCGGTGTATATACTATAAGACCGCTGTATACCATCTACTGCCAGTGTATATACTATAGGACCGCCGTATACCATCTACTGCCGGTGTATATACTATAAGACCGCCGTATACCATCTACTGCCAGTGTATATACTATAGGACTGCCGTATACCATCTACTGCCGGTGTATATACTATAGGACTGCCGTATACCATCTACTGCCAGGGTATATACTATAGGACCGCCGTATACCATCTACTGCCGGTGTATATACTATAGGACCGCCGTATACCATCTACTGCCGGTGTATATACTATAAGACCGCCGTATACCATCTACTGCCAGTGTATATACTATAAGACCGCCGTATACCATCTACTGCCGGTGTATATACTATAGGACCGCCGTATACCATCTACTGCCGATGTATATACTATAGGACCGCCGAATACCATCTACTGACGATGTATATACTATAGGACCGCCGTATACCATCTACTGCCGGTGTATATACTATAGGACCGCCGTATACCATCTACTGCCGGTGTATATACTATAGGACCGCCGTATACCATCTTCTGCCACAATATATACTATAGGACTGCTGTATACGTCTACTGCCTGTCTTGAAAAAGTATTCATACCCCTTGAAATTATCCACATTTTTTCATGTTAAGTCTCATACACACAATCAGATTTTCGGGAGACAAAACCTCGGACTTTTGTCTGAAGGCGTGTGCCTGGATATTGTCTTTCATACAAACGGCAAGGAATTGTTGGCCAACAAACACGAACGTAGTGACGTACTACGTGGTTTTTCAGCTTTTTAGCACCACCCTTTAGGTTCCTTCTGCTAATTTCGTGTTAGTAGAAGTTTGGTGAGTGTTGATTTGCACTTTTCATTTCGCACTTTTCAGTTCGTGTCTGAACGGCCGTTCGTCAACCAGTCATGTTGCGGAATCAGAGGGGATAACGTGTTATTTATTATTGGCCTTGGAGTTATCGCTTTGACCCAAGTCCAGTCCAGGAACAGGAGGAGGATTTCCTGGACCAAAATTTGGTTGCTTTATTAATGGTGACCAATTCTGTCATATGCCTTTGCTGCGGGAGCTCCAGGAGAATAATCCGGATGATGGACCCCTGATTTCACCAACTCTTGGCATTGCTGACCCCCTATATTAAGAAGCAGGACACATGCATGAGGCTTTTATTTTATTTTTTGGGTTGAATAATAATGATTTGATTTGGTATATTTTCTATATTTTTGGATGCATAGAATGCAGTTTTTGGTGAAGTTCTATTGGCAGATTTCATGTCTAATTTTATTTGTTTTCTTTTTTTAATGCACAATAAAACATAGTGTAGAATAATACTTGGCTTTGTGTTTTACTTCAAATGACAGTTTGGGAGTCGGCAGTTATATTTTATAAAATACAATGTAACATTAACAAGGGACACCAACATAGTTGTATCTTTGAGATTATAAACTACGGGATAATAATAATGGTGTTGTGGTAACTTCCCCAAATAAAAAAAAATAAAAAAACATAATAATATTGTTCTTGATATCACTAGAAAAAAAAAAGCCTTTGAAAATTTATTTGCAATAATCCATCAATATCACCAGCAAAGCATCTTCATTATTATCTCATAAAGAAGAAGAGAATTGTGCGCTGCATTTCCACATTTCATAATTTGCCGCGTCACGAATGTTAATTCTCCGTTACGATTGCAAGTTTACAAGACCGACCGCTTCCGGCTTGTCCTTGCTTCTGAGCATGCGTGTTTGTACTTTAGACTTTTGTCTGATGGACTTGTGTACACACGCTCGGAAAATCCGACAACACACATTTGTCCACGGAAAGTTTATAAACCTGCCATCCAACATTTGTCCGCGGAAAATCCGACAATAATTGTCCGATGGAGCGTACAAACGGTCGGATTTTCCGCCAACAACCTGACATCGAACATTTCCCATCGGAAAATCCAATTGTGTGTACGAGGCTTTACAACCAAAAACATAAGTGTATTTTATTGGGATTTTATGTGATAGACCAACACAAAGTGTCACATAATTGTGAAGTGGAAGGAAAATGAGAAATGATACAAATAAATATGTGAAAAGTGTGGGGGGGGGGCATTTGTATTCAGCCCCCTTTACTGTGATACCCCTAACTAAAATATAGGGGAACCAATTGCCTTCAGAAGTCACCTAATTAGTAAATAGAATCCACCTGTGTGTCATTTAATCTCAGTATAAATACAGCTGTTCTGTGAAGCCCTCAGAGGTTTGTTAGAGAACCTTTAGTGAACAAACAGCATCATGAAGGCCAAGGAACACACCAGACAGGTCAGGGATAAAGTTGTGGAGAAGTATAAAGCAGGGTTAGGTTATAAAAAAAATCTCCCAAGCTTTGAACATCTCACGGAGCTCTGTTCAATCCATCATCGGAAAATGGAAAGAGTATGGCACAACTGCAAACCTACCAAGACATGGCCGTCCACCTAAACTGACCGGCCGGGCAAGGAGAACATTCATCAGAGAAGAGCCAAGAGGTCCATGGTAACTCTGGAGGAGCTGCAGAGATCCACAGCTCAGGTGGGAGAATCTGTCCACAGGACAACTATGTTTCTGGTTGTAACAAAATGTGGGAAATTTCAAGGGGTATGAATACTTTGAATACAAGGCACTGTGTATATATATATATATAGGATGGCCGTATACCATCTACATGCTGGTCTATACACAATATGGCCCAGGGGAATTCCTACCAGTCATGAGATCCCATTGCAAACTATTGATGGGGCCCGAGGGTCACAAGATGGACACAAGAGTCATGCATGATCATTGTATTTTATGGCCATGCCACAAGACCAAGTTCTGACAGTAGGTGGCACTGGAAGCACACTCTGGAAATGACACCTACAAGAAGGGACCCCTTTATCTCTTTATCTTCACCTATGGAGGGTTCAGAGTCCCCCTGGAAATCCCTTCCATATACCAGTAATAGGAGCTGATCTAGAAGAATGACCCCGTATTAGAGAAGATCCCATCAACCAGGACTGGTACAAGGTCATCTAGAGACCAAGACAATCATACCAAACTGTGACCCCCCCCCCCCCCCCCCCAAAAAAAAAATAAAAAATCAAGCACTAATCTAAATTCCCTCCTCCCAACACTAATCCCCCCAAATCATGACTGCTAGCACAAATCCTCTCTACCCTATCCCCACCCCCCAATCTCCTCGTGATGCCCCCCCATCTCACATGATACTACAGTGCCCAGGGCAGTCGCCCCCCCACCCCCCCTTGTCCCTCCTCTGCCATCACCCACCTCCAGTACTCCTCGCTGGGACTGGTCCTCTTGACGGTCTGGTTGAGGATGGCGGACAGGTCTTGGTGGGAGGTGAAGTTGGAGGAATTGGTGGAGGGGTCCAGCACCCCGACGCAGTTCTCGGTGTTCCATCTATTATTGCAGTACGTCCACGGCAGGATCCGGTTCATGGACATGAAGAAGTAGTAAAATGCGATGCAGATGACCACGTTGTAATAAATACCGATATAGGTGGAGACGACCATCATTCCATAACCGACACCTGGGGGGGGGGAACAAAGGGTTAATGATCGATTGGTGCAACCGGACACTCCGCAGGGATTATAAATATGATTACAGAGGAATTCATCGAAGTTTGTGGAGCCGCGTGGTGTGGGCGGGGCCCCCGATGGCTCTGGTGTGGGCGGGGCCCCCTATGGCTCTGGTGTGGGCGGGGCCCCCTATGGCTCTGGTGTGGGCGGGGCCCCCGATGGCTCTGGTGTGGGCGGGGCCCCCGATGGCTCTGGTGTGGGCGGGGCCCCCCATGGCTCAGAATTCGAGGTGTGTATGGCCAGAATGAGTCCCATCATCCTATATTATCTGATACTAAAATGATACAGTTATGTGAAAAAGTAAGTGAACCCCAAGGAAGTAGTGGACTTCTTCCCAATCCCAATAAGCGTACAGTGCATCCAGAAGGTATTCACAGCGCTTCACTTTTTCCACATTTTGTTATGTTACAGCCTTATTCCAAGATGGATTCAATTAATTATTTTCCTCAAAATTCTACAAACAATCCCCCATAATGACAACGTGAGAGAAGTTTGTTTGAAATCTTTGCAAATTTATATTAAAAAAAAAATGCATGTACATATGTATCACAGGCTCCTCCCATGTACATAAGTATCACAGGCTCCTCCCATGTACATAAGTATCACAGACTCCTCCCATGTACATAAGTATCACAGGCTCCTCCCATGTACAGAAGTATCACAGGCTCCTCCCATGTACAGAAGTATCACAGGCTCCTCCCATGTACATAAGTATCACAGACTCCTCCCATATACTTAAGTATCACAGGCTCCTCCCATGTACATAAGTATCACAGGCTCCTCCCACGTACATAAGTATCACAGGCTCCTCCCACGTACATAAGTATCACAGGCTCCTCCCACGTACATAAGTATCACAGGCTCCTCCCATCTATATAAGTATCACAGGCTCCTCCCACGTACATAAGTATCACAGACTCCTCCCATGTACATAAGTATCACAGACTCCACCCACGTACATAAGTATCACAGACTCCTCCCATGTACATAAGTATCACAGGCTCCTCCCATGTACATAAGTATCACAGACTCCTCCCATTGACATAAGTATCACAGACTCCTCCCATGTACATAAGTATCACAGGCTCCTCCCATGTACATAAGTATTTCAGACTCCTCCCATGTATAAGTATCACAGGCTCCTCCTATGTACATAAGTATCACAGGCTCCTCCCATGTACATAAGTATCACAGGCTCCTCCCATGTACATAAGTATCACAGGCTCCTCCCATGTACATAGGTATCACAGGCTCCTCCCATGTACATAAGTATCACAGGGTCCTCCCACGTACATAAGTATCACAGGCTCCTCCCATGTACATAAGTATCACAGGCTCCTCCCATATACATAAGTATCACAGGCTCCTCCCATGTACATAAGTATCACAGACTCCTCCCACGTACATAAGTATCACAGGCTCCTCCCATGTACAGAAGTATCACAGGCTCCTCCCGTGTACATAAGTATCACAGACTCCTCCCATGTACACAAGTATAACAGACTCCTCCCATGTACTTAAGTATCACAGGCTCCTCCCATGTACATAAGTATCACAGACTCCTCCCATGCACATAAGTATCACAGGCTCCTCCCATGTATATAAGTATCACAGGCTCCTCCCATGTACATAAGTATCACATCCTTTGCCATGACACTCAGAATTGAGCTCAGGTGCCTCCTGTTTCCACTGATCATCCTTGAGATGTTTCTACAACTTGATTGGAGTCCTCCTGTGGTAAATTCAGTTGATTGGACATGATTTGGAAAGGCACACACCTGTCTCTAGAAGGTCCCACAGGTAACAGTGCATGTCAGAGCACAAACCAAGCCATGAAGTCCAAGGAATTGTCTGTAGACCTCGGAGACAGGATTGTATGGAGGCACAGATCGGGGGAAGGGTACAGAAACATTTCTGCAGCATTGAAGGTTCCAATGAGCACAGTGGCCTCCATCATCCGTAAATGGGAGAAGTTTGGAACCACCAGGACTCTTCCTAGAGCGGGCCGCCTGGCCAAACTGAGCGATCGGGGGAGAAGGGCCTTAGTCAGGGAGGTGACCAAGAACCCGATGGTCACTCAGTAAAAGGCACATGACAGCCCACCTGGAGTTTGCCAAAAGGCACCTGAAGGGCTCTCAGACCATGAGAAACAAAATTCTCTGGTCTGATGAAACCAAGATTGAACTCTTTGGCCTGAATGGCAAGCGTAATGTCTGGAGGAAACCAGGCACTGCTCATCACCTGGACAATACCATCCCTATAGTGAAGCATGGTGGTGGCAGCATCATGCAGTGGGGATGTTTATCAGTGGCAGGAACTGGAAGACTAGTCAGGATGGAGGGAAAGATGAATGCAGCAATGTACAGAGACATCCTGGATGAAAACCTGCTCCAGAGTGCTCTGGACCTCAGACTGGGGTGAAGGTTCATCTTCCAACAGGACAACGACCCTAATCACACAGCCAAGATAACAAAGGAGCCACTACGGGACAACTCTGTGAATGTCCTTGAGTGGCCCAGCCAGAGCCCAGACTTGAACCCGACTGAACATCTCTGGAGAGATCTGAAAATGGCTGTGCACCGACACTCCCCATCCAACCTAATGGAGCTTGAGAGGTCCTGCAAAGAAGAATGGGAGAAACTGCCCAAAAATAGGTGTGCCAAGCTTGTAGCATCATACTCAACAAGACTTGAGGCTGTAATTGGTGCCAAAGGAGCTTCACCAAAGTATTGAGCAAAGCCTGTGATACATAAGTATATGGGAGGAGTCTGTGATATGTATGTACATGGGAGGAGCCTGTGATACTTCTGTACATGGGAGGAGCCTGTGATACTTCTGTACATGGGAGGAGTCTGTGATACTTATGTACATGGGAGGAGCCTGTGATACTTATGTACATGGGAGGAGCCTGTGATGCTTATGTACATGGGAGGAGCCTGTGATACATATGTACATGGGAGGAGTCTGTGATAATTATGTACATGGGAGGAGCCTGTGATACTTATGTACATGGGAGGAGCCTGTGATACTTATGTACATGGGAGGAGTCTGTGATACTTATGTACATGGGAGGAGTCTGTGATACTCAGGGCTTTTTTTCTCAGAGAGTAGGTGCAGGAACTTCCTCCTTCCGGGTCACCTCTTGTGTCCACCCCCTACCCACATCCGCGCACCATTCCTTGGTTCTGCTCCCTACCCACCTCCGAGCACCATTCCTTGGTTCCACCCCTACCCACATCCGCGCACCATTCCTTGGTTCTGCTCCCTACCCACCTCCGAGCACCATTCCTTGGTCCCAGTTCCGAGCACCATTCCTTGGTCCCACCTCCGAGCACCATTCCTTGGTCCCACCTCCGAGCACCATTCCTTGGTCCCACCCCCTACCCATCTCTCAGTAATGGATACCGAATCAAGTATCAATTTGTATGTAATTTGTTGAAAATGATAGGAAGTAAAATAGATCCCCTGTAGCCAGCAACAATGGAGCACCCCCAGCAACAATAGATTCTGAACAGCTAGCAACAATAGACCTCTCCCTCAACAGTAGATGTCTCCCAGAAACGATAGTCTCCCAGTAGCATAAGTGTCCCCCAGCAACAATAGATCCCCCACCAGCGACAACTGACCTCCCCAGCAACAACAGACTCTCCCCCTGTAAAAATAGATCCCCTCCAGCAACAATGGATCCCCCAGCAGCCAACATCAATAGACCCTCCAGTACACCCCAGCACCCCTTGCCATTACATACATTCAGAGCTGGAGGTGCCGGAACTGCGTTCCCCCGCGTTCCTGCTGAATATGTCCTGGTGATACTTATGTACATGGGAGGAGCCTGTGATACTCGTACATGGGAGGAGCCTGTGATACTTATGTACATGGGAGGAGTCTGTGATACTCGTACATGGGAGGAGCCTGTGATACTTATGTACATAGGAGGAGCCTGTGATACTTTATGTGCATGGGAGGAGCCTGTGATACTTATGTACATGGGAGGAGCCTGTGATACTTATGTACATGGGGGGAGCCTGTGATACTTATGTACATGGGAGGAGCCTGTGATACTTATGTACATGGGAGGAGCCTGTGATACTTATGTACATGGGAGGAGCCTGTGATACTTATGTACATGGGAGGAGCCTGTGATACTTATGTACATGGGAGGAGCCTGTGATACTTATGTACATGGGAGGAGCCTGTGATACTTATGTACATGGGAGGAGCCTGTGATACTTATGTACATGAGAGGAGCCTGTGATACTTATGTACATGGGAGGAGCCTGTGATACTTATGTACATGGGAGGAGCCTGTGATACTTATGTACATGAGAGGAGCCTGTGATACTTATGTACATGGGAGGAGCCTGTGATACTTATGTACATGGGAGGAGCCTGTGATACTTATGTACATGAGAGGAGCCTGTGATACTTATGTACATGGGAGGAGCCTGTGATACTTATGTACATGGGAGGAGCCTGTGATACTTAAGTACATGGGAGGAGCCTGTGATACTTATGTACATGGGAGGAGTCTGTGATACTTATGTACATGGGAGGAGCCTGTGATACTTATGTACATGAGAGGAGCCTGTGATACTTATGTACATGGGAGGAGCCTGTGATACTTATGTACATGAGAGGAGCCTGTGATACTTATGTACATGGGAGGAGCCTGTGATACTTAAGTACATGGGAGGAGCCTGTGATACTTAAGTACATGGGAGGAGCCTGTGATACTTATGTACATGGGAGGAGCCTGTGATACTTATGTACATGGGAGGAGCCTGTGATACTTAAGTACATGGGAGGAGCCTGTGATACTTAAGTACATGGGAGGAGCCTGTGATACTTAAGTACATGGGAGGAGCCTGTGATACTTAAGTACATGGGAGGAGCCTGTGATACTTATGTACATGGGAGGAGCCTGTGATACTTAAGTACATGGGAGGAGCCTGTGATACTTAAGTACATGGGAGGAGCCTGTGATACTTAAGTACATGGGAGGAGCCTGTGATACTTATGTACATGGGAGGAGCCTGTGATACTTATGTACATGGGAGGAGCCTGTGATACTTATGTACATGAGAGGAGCCTGTGATACTTATGTACATGGGAGGAGCCTGTGATACTTAAGTACATGGGAGGAGCCTGTGATACTTATGTACATGGGAGGAGCCTGTGATACTTATGTACATGGGAGGAGTCTGTGATACTTATGTACATGGGAGGAGCCTGTGATACTTATGTACATGGGAGGAGCCTGTGATACTTAAGTACATGGGAGGAGCCTGTGATACTTATGTACATGGGAGGAGCCTGTGATACTTATGTACATGGGAGGAGCCTGTGATACTTATGTACATGGGAGGAGTCTGTGATACTTATGTACATGGGAGGAGCCTGTGATACTTATGTACATGGGAGGAGCCTGTGATACTTATGTACATGGGAGGAGTCTGTGATACTTATGTACATGGGAGGAGCCTGTGATACTTATGTACATGGGAGGAGCCTGTGATATTTATCTACATGGGAGGAGTTTGTGATATCCCTTCATTTCGCCATCTTTGCCTCTGTTTAATATACAAATGCCATGATGCTGCACATGTGATCAGTGATGACACCGGCCATTGGATGGTTTGACAGTTTGGTTGAGAGCACAACCAATGGGAGTGTTACATTTCCGGCACGTGCCGTAAATGTAACTTTTATGGACGGGTTTACTTCCGCTTTAAGCTCAAAATCACAGACCTGTATGTGATTTCTGTTGTTGCCACCGGGGGGGTGTGCCCACTGTGATTGGACACAGCAGGAGCCAATCAGTAGGTCCGGCAGCTGCGATGGCCGTCGGGACCCGACGATCGTTCGCTGGAGAGGCAGAACAGCGGACTGTCAGAGAGGAAGAAAGAGATCCTATCTTCCTGCTAATCAGGAACACAAATCTCTCTGTTCCTCCAGTCAGTCCACCCCCCACAAAGTTAGAAAGCAATCCCTAGGCACACATTTAACCCTTCGATCGCCCTTGATGTTAACCCTTTCCCAACCAGTGCCATTAGTACAGTGACAGTGCATTTTTTTTAGCACTGATCACTGTATTAATGTCACTGGTCCCCAAAAAGTGTCAGTCAGTTGTGCGATCTGTCCGCCGCAATGTCGAAGTCCCGCTAAAAATCGCTGATCGCTGCCATTACTAGTAAAAAAAAAGAAAAAAAATTTAAATGCCATAAAAAAAATCCATAGTTTGTAGACGCTATATATAAATTTTGTGCAAACCAATCAATATACGCTTATTGGGATTTTTTTTTTTAACCAAAAATATGGAGCAGAATATATATTGGGATAAATTGATGAAGAAATTTGATATTTTTTTACATTTTTTTATCAGATGTTTTATAGCAGAATGTATAAAATATTGTTTATTCTTTTCAAAATTCTCACTCTTATTTTTTGTTCATAGCGCATAAAGGGAAAAAAAGGACATCAATTTTATTTGGGTACAGCGTCGCACGACTGCGCAATTGTCAGTTAAAGTGACGCAGTGCCGTATTGCAAAAAAATGGCCTGGTCATGAAGGAGGGGGGGTAAATCTTCCGGAGCTGTAGTGGTTAAAAACGCACCCCAGACACCTGTCTATTTATTTTTGGCCTAATGTGATGCAAATGGCTGTGTGTAGTACTTGGAGGGAGTAGAAGCGTCTCATTTCCTTCCATTCATGTCTATGGTAATGCGTCATAAATGCGCCGACACGCGTTTGCGGCATGTCAGGCCTTGCCGAAAAATGTGTTCGTTTTCGTATCATTCGGGGGTTGTTTTGTTTTTTTTGCGTTTTTCAGGTCATTCTTGATCGCAATTTGTAAATTCGAAAATAAGAAAGAAAATCCAAAAATTCAAAAGAATAACTAATATTGGAATTTCCCTTCAAATTTGGCTGTCAGTCAACATAACGAATACGAATTTATCCGAAATAATGAATTACCTGAAATCAGAATGCCGTATCTAAACAAATGGAACAGAACAAATTAAACATAAATAATAATAATAATAAAAAGTTGTTATTATTATTTATTATTATTAATTCATAACTTCGGATAAATTCGTATTCGTTACGTCAATAACAGCCAAATTTGAAAGGAAATTTCAATACCTAAAATTTAATAGTTAAGTTATTATTAGTTATTATTTTGAATTTTTGGGTCTTTGGATTTTCGAATTTCGAAATTTCCGAATATTTGAATTTATGAATATTCACAAAAAAATTTGTTAAAACAGGTTTTTAGTTAATTCAGATATTTCCGAATTAACGAATTTATCAAAATTTGTTAAAAAACATTTTCTGAAGGAAAGGAATTGCACACAATTGTCTACAACAAAGAAAAGTCCGCTGTGTGGGGTGAATCGTTAACATGAATAGTGCGTTTGAGGAGCATTTTTTTACACCCATTAAACGCACGTCAAACACGCCTAACAACGCACATGTATGCTCCAGGCGTGTTCAGTGTCTGTATTTCAGTATTTTGAATGCAGTGTTCATTTTATCTTTTTGCTACAAAACTGCACCCTGTGGAATGAAGGATTCTGGGTAGGGGACAGGACTGTATTATACAGGACTGTACTATACGGGACTGTACTATACGGGACTCACTGTACTATATAGCACTGTACTATACGGGACTCACTGTACTATATAGCACTGTACTATACGGGACTGTACTATATATAGGAATGTACTATATATAGGACTGTACTATACGGGACTGTACTATACGGGACTGTACTATACAGGACTGTACTATATGGGACTGTACTATATATAGGACTGTACTATATGGGACTGTACTGTTCAGGACTCACTGTACTATATAGCACTGTACTATACGGGACTGTACTATTTATAGGACTGTACTATACGGGACTGCACTATATATAGGACTGTACTATATGGGACTGTACTATAGAGCAGTGGTCATCAACCCTGTCCTCAGGGCCCACTAACAGGCCAGGTTTTATGTATTACCTTGGGGGGGGGGGGAGATGCAGACTAGAATACGGCAATCACTGAGCAGCGAATGATATCACCTGTCATGTATTTCAGTTATCTTGCAAACCTGGCCTGTTAGTGGGTCCTGAGGACAGGGTTGATGACCACTGCTATAGAGGACTGTACTATATACAGGACTGTACTATACAGAACTGTACTATACAGGACTGTACTATATGGGACTGTACTATATACAGGACTGTACTATATGGGACTGTACTATACGGGACTGTACTATATACAGGAATGTACTATACGGGACTGTACTATATGGGACTGTACTATAGAGGACTGTACTATACAGGACTGTACTATACGGGACTGTACTATAGAGGACTGTACTATACAGGACTGTACTATACGGGACTGTACTATAGAGGACTGTACTATACAGGACTGTACTATATAGGACTGTACTATATAGGACTGTACTATACGGGACTGTACTATATGGGACTGTACTATACAGGACTGTACTATATAGGACTGTACTATATGGGGGGGGGACTAATACAGACTATGGATGTGGCTCAGGATTAGTTGCTGGTTCTTTTCACCTGTGTGCGGTGACAGGTCCTCTTACCTTTAAACATGGGGCTGATCCTCCACACCCCGAGGCACCCCTGACTGGCAAATTGTCCGAATGAGAGCTCCATAAAGAAGAGCGGGATGCCACAGAAGATCAGCATGATGAAGTACGGGAACATGAAGGCTCCTGAGGAGAGAGGAAGTGATTACAAAAGGCAGGCGGAGGGATTCTCTCCAGTAAGAGCATTAATAGAATGATTTCAGTGGATGGATTTCATTCCATACACACGGTGCTGTCATGTGACTTACCGCCTCCATTTCTATAGCAGAGATACGGGAATCTCCAGACATTCCCCAAACCGACGGCGTACCCCACGCTGGTCAGGACAAACTCTATCTGGTTCCCCAATTTCCTCTCTTCAAATTCTCGTCTCTCTTTGTGACTTCTCCGGGCACAGCGCCATTCTGGGGAGAGAAGACATTGCGTGTCAGCTTCATTCTGTACAGCAGCAGGAGCGTGACCGACGCGTTTCAGGGGTCAACTGCTCCTTCATCGGGGGGGGGGGGCGAACACATTTCCTGGCTCTAGGGGTACTTCTTCCTTTTACTGCTCGAGTGCTGGAACGCCATTGGCTGCAGCTCACATCGCCGTCAGCAAGTAACAGCAATAAAGACATTTGAAGCTAAACTAAAAGATGCAAAATGGAAAAATGTGTTCCGCTTCATTTCGGATTCATTCGTTAAGTTAATCATTTTGGTTTGTTGTGTTCCTTATGTTAGAATAAATCATTTTCAGAATTCATTTTGCATATTCAGATTTGTTTCCTATATTTGTTATTTTCAAGTTGATTCAAAATTTGATTTTCAGAAGACAGCTCTATTCGTTCTATTGTATTGTATTCTAATCTAGTCATATATTTTCTATTCTATTCTTTTCTTTTCTGTTTTAGTCTATTCTTTTATATTATATTCCTTTCTTTTCTATTCTGTTTATTCTATTTTATTCTGGTTTATTCTCATTCTATTCTTTTATTTTTAGTCTATATTTTTATTTATTTTGATTTTTTTAATTTTTTTAGTTTCAATTATATTCTGTTATTCTATTATTTTATATTCTATTCTGTTTTATGCTATACTTTTCTGTTCCATACAATTTTTTCTATTCTATTCTTTTATTTTCCCTTCTTTTACACGGCTATTCTATTCTGTTTTTTCTATATTTTACTCTGTTTTATTTATTCATTTATTTTCTGTTCTATTCTTTTCTGTTTTATTCTATTCTTTAATATTCTGGTCTGTTCAATTTCATTTCTATTCTATAAAGCAGCCTAAGTCATCGTCTTATTTCACTTTTATAACTTACTTTATGTTTCCATTTCCCAAATCAAATTCATTTTCAAATTTGAATAAATTTGTTCGGATTTGTTTAAAGTTGTTATCTGCAGAAACTGTGTGATGTTATCAGGTCATTATGGAACAAAATCTCTGAGGAACGTTTCCAACACCTTGTTGTTTCTATGCCACCAAGAATGAAGGCCAAAGGGGGTCCAACCCGCTACTAGCAAGGGGGACCTAATAAAGGGGGTCCAACCCGCTAATAGCAAGGGTCCTAATAAAGGGGGTCCAACCCTCTACTAGCAAGGGGACCTAATAAAGGGGGTCCAACCGCTAATAGCAAGGGGTCCTAATAAAGGGGGTCCAACCCTCTACTAGCAAGGGGGACCTAATAAAGGGGTCCAACCCGCTACTAGCAAGGTGTACCTAATAAAGTTTCTGGGGAGTGTATTACAACATAACGCAGTATATATAATATCACACAATATCACAAAATTTTCCCCTTCCTGATTATTTTTTTCTTTGCATTTTCTCACACTTAAATGATTCAGATCATCAAACAAATTTTAAATAATACACAAAGATAACCAGAGGAAATACAAGATACAGTTTTTAAATTATTATTTCATTTATTAAGGGAAAAAAGCGGTTCAAACCTGCCTGGCCCTATGTGAAAAAGTAATTGCCCCCTCTCATGCTGAATCAGAATGAACTGTGATTAACCACAATTTTTTGGAAAGTTGAGTTAAATTTCATTTGCCACACCCAGGCCTGATTACTGCCAGACCTGTTGAATCAAGAAATTGCATAAATAGAAGCTGTCTGACAAAGTGAAGCACGTGAACCGATCCCAAAAAGCCACACGTCATGCCACAATTTAAACAAATTCAAGAACAGATTAGAAACAAAGTAATGTACACGTATCGGTCCAGGAAGGGCTTCAAAGCCATTTCTAAGGCTTTGGAACTCCAGTGATCCAAGGGGGAGCCGTAATCCACAAATGGAGATTACTTGGAACAGTGGTGAACCTTCCCAGGAGTATTATGTACAAAATAATTCTGCGCTGCCAGAGAAGAAACAAGCAGCTAACACAACCAACAAGATATAAACAATGGAAAAACCTTCCCAGGAGTGGCCGGTCTACAAAAATTACTCCAAGAGCTCAACGAGGACTCATCCAGGAGGTCATAAAAGAACCCAGAACAACATCCAAAGACCTGCAGACCTCACTTCCCTCAGGTAAGGTCAGTGTTCATGACTCAACAATAAGAAAGAGACCGGGCAAAAATCGCGTCCAAGGGAGAGTTCCAAGGTCAAAGCCACCGCTGACCAAACAGAACACAAAGGTTCATCTCACACTTACCAAAAAAACATCTTGATTATCTCCAAGACTTTTAGGCAAATATTCTGTGGACTGATAAGACAAAAATGTAACTTTTTGGAAGGGGTGCGTCATGTTACATCTGACATAAAACGAATATAGCATTTCATAACAAGAACATCATCCCAACAGTCAGACATGGTGGTGGTAGGGGGATGGTCTGGGGCTGGACGACTTACCATAATTGATGGAACCATGAATTCTGAGCTCTACCAGAAAATACTAAAGGAGAATGTCCGGCCATCAGTTCCTGACCTCAGGCTAACTTGGGTTATCCAGTAGGACAAAGATCCGAAACACAACAGCAAGTCCACCTCCAAATGGTTCAAACAAAGCAAAATTTAAGTTTTGGGGTGGCCTAGTCAAAGCTCGGACTTAAATCCCATTGAGATGCTGTGACATGACCTTATACAGGCTGTCCATGCTGGGAAACCCTCCAATGTGGCTGAATGAAAACAATTCTGCAAAGAAGAATGCGCCAAAATCCCTCCACAGCGATGTGACAGAATCATTGCCAGTTATCGCAAACGCTTGATTGCAGTTGATGCCGCCAAGGGTGGCCCAACCAGTTATTAAGTTTAGGGGGGCAATTACTTTTTCACATAAAGCCAGGCAGGTTTGGACAATTATCATTTAAAAAGTCATTTAAGGGTGACAAATATGCAAAAAAAAAAAAATCAGGAAGGGGGCAAATACTTTTTTACACAACTGTAGTATATATAATATCACACTTCTGGCGGTCAGCCCTTTGCAGCGCCGGCGTCCTGGAGCTGGGGGGGGGGGGGGGGGGGGGGGCGCTCAGGGACCTCATATGACAGGAACCTCATATGACCGTCCATCTCCACCGGACAACAGAAGATTCCTGGTGTCTCTACTGTCTGTATAACTACAAGTCCCAGCATGCCCATTGGACCCCCTATCTTCTGCATAACTACAAGTCCCAGCATGCCCACTGGACCCCCTACTGTCTGTATAACTACAAGTCCCAGCATGCCCATTGGACCCCCTATCTTCTGTATAACTACAAGTCCCAGCATGCCCACTGGACCCCCTACTGTCTGTATAACTACAAGTCCCAGCATGCCCATTGGACCCCCTATCTTCTGTATAACTACAAGTCCCAGCATGCCCATTGGACCCCCTATCTTTTGTATAACTACAAGTCCCAGCATGCCCATTGGACCCCCTATCTTCTGTATAACTACAAGTCTCAGCATGCCCATTGGACCCCCTATCTTCTGTATAACTACAAGTCTCAGCATGCCCATTAGACCCCCTATCTTCTGTATAACTACAAGTCTCAGCATGCCCATTGGACCCCCTATCTTCTGTATAACTACAAGTCCCAGCATGCCCATTGGACCCCCTATCTTCTGTATAACTACAAGTCTCAGCATGCCCATTGGACCCCCTATCTTCTGTATAACTACAAGTCTCAGCATGCCCACTGGACCCCCTACTGTCTGTATAACTACAAGTCCCAGCATGCCCATTGGACCCCTGTTCAGCCTCTTCCTTTCTCACGCTTATTTCCTCTTCCTATTGGTTCTAATAAAATGTAAAGAAATCGGATTCCCGTTATTTATCACATAGATGAATCCACGACTCATCGAGTGATTATTATCTGCCGCTCCGCACATCACATTCATTATTGATCTCCGGTATTCCTATAATCACGGCTACAAGATAATTATCTCTGTCCGTGGTGCACCGATCACTGGAGCCCCCCGGGACCGACCCCGAGAAAATCCGGGGGGATCCACAATGTCAGCGATCAACCAAGAATTATCATAAATGATAATAAGAAATAAAAAAAGTAAATAATTCATTTAAATAACGTATTTCATGTCACTGGACTACTATCATCTAATGATAGAAATGTCACTTCATATTTTTAAATGTAAAATATTCTTATTTCTAATAATAATATAATAATAATCTCTGATTCCCCCTGTATTAAATTGTATTGCAACTGTACTGTCTGCCCAAACCGTTGGCGCTATATAAATCCTGAATAATAATAATAAATAATCTATAAATCTTATATAATAATATATAAATCCTACATAATGATAATATATAAATCATTAATAATAATAATAATAATAATATATAAATCCTACATAATAATAATAATAATAATAATAATAATAATATATATATCCTACATAATAATAATATATAAATCCTATATAATAATAATAATAATAATATATAAATCCTAAATAATAATAAGCAGATCCTATATAATAATAATAATATATAAATCCTACTGCTGAAGCCAGGCCAGTGGAAGATTCTGAGCGGCGGATACGACTTACTTATAATAAGAATTATTCATTAAATGCGTCCATTTGTATAAAATGGGGGAGTACTCGGCCCCCCACCTTACCTCTGAAAATAAGGAAAGTATATACAATGTATATCATCGCTGTACGAGATTACAATATATACATTTTCCATGGGACTTTGAAGGCAATATACATAAAAAGAGTATATATAATAAAAATGATACAACGACTTCATTCCGAACAAAATATAAAAGTTACACTGACGGAATGCGGATACTTCATATGGTAACAGAATACCCTACATCCCCCCCCCCCTCTACATTGTAAAGCACTGCATAAAGTGTTGGCACTATATAAATCGTGTATATATAATAATAATAATAATAATATGTTAACAGTATTCAAGTCACACATGTGAGTTATCACCGTGAACATCAGAGCGAGAGCAATAATTCTAGCGCTAGACTTCCTCTGTAACCTGTAAAGGCATTTAAAGCACCACCCAAGGAGATTTTTAAGTGCCAAAGTTTGTCGACATTCCACGAGTGTGCACAATTTTAAAGTTACATGTTAGGTATCTATTTACTCGGCGTAACATCATCTGTCACATTATGTAGGAAAGACGATTGGTACTCTGGTTGTTACTCTTAAAAAAAATTTTATTGAAAAGCCACAGTGTAAAACTCAGGCAAAACCAGATGATGTGTTTCAGACTATAAGGCCTTAGTCATAACCATAACCATAACCATAGTGGTTATGACTAAGGCCTTATAGTCTGAAACGCGTCAGTTGATTTTATCTGCGTTTACACTGTGGCTTTTCAATAAAAAAATTTAGGAGCAACAACTGGAGTGCGGATCATCTTTCCTACATTACTCTACTCGGCCAGCGACTGTGGATCGAGCACACGGGAGCTCTGCTATCTATGTGATGTATGGGTAGGAGCACTGACTTTCCTGCTTGCATCTTTCATCTTTTTTTATATTGATTAAAGTGTATTTTTTTTTTTAATTGCAATTGCAAAACTGCTGCGCAAATACCATTTGAAATAAAAAATTGCAACGATCGCCATTTTATTTCCTAGGATCTGTATAATGTACTTTTTGAGGGTTGTAAGTAATTTTCTAGCAAAAAATACTGATTTAAACTTTTAGGCCGGGTACACAGACATGCGAATGGGATGAGGGTTTCTCCGCATCCAATTCACATGACAGACAAGTATGTTCATCTCTCAATGGAGCCGGTTCACACATGTCCTGGGGGTGGCTGCAGTCCAGGTTCCAGAAGGGTCCGGTGCGTCTTTGGGTCCAGTTCCAGTGCGAGCTTGGGCTAAAATTCTGACCTAAATCGCACCTGAACCGGTGTACAGGAACACACCAGACCCCCGGGCATGAACCCACCGTCTCACATGCTTGAACCCGACCTGAAACAAAAAGTGCCAGAAATAACATGGCCTTCTTCTGCCTGCAATATCAGATTTGACCACAAGATGGAGATGGTGGTAAATTTACTGAATTGCAAAATCTGTCCAGCTTTAATGAAGCTCCCATTATCCTTCAGTCTAAGAAAATAAAAACAGGTGCATCCTGGGAGCTCAGACTCCATTCTGGAGACCAGAGGGTCTGGAGCTCCATGGAAGATTTCTCCTCATGGGGTTAGGATGGTCATGGGAAAAGTGAAGGATCAGCCCAGAACTACACGGGAGGAGCTTGTGAAGGATCTCAAGGCAGTTGGGACCACAGTCACCAAACAAACCATTGGTAACACAATACACCACCATGGATTGAAATCCTGCAGCTCCCGCAAGGTCCTCCTCCTCAGGAAGACACATGTAGAGGAACGTCTGAAGTCTACCAATGAACATCTAAATGATTCAGAGAAGGATTGGGAGAAAGTTCTGTGGTCAGAGGAGACCAAAATTCAGCTCTTTGGCATTACATAGTAGGTGAGGTTGAAAAAAGACATAAGTCCATCTCGACTCGCCGTGTTTGGAGGAAGAAAAATGCTGACTATGACCCCAAGAACACCATCCCTACAGTCACACACCATCCCTACAGTCACATCATCCCTACAGTCACACCCCATCCCTACAGTCACACATGGAGGTGGAAACATGATGATTTGGGGTGTTTCTCTGATAAAGGTTCAGGCCGACTTTGCTGCATTGAGGGGTCAATGGACGGGGCCATGTATTGTAAGATCTTGGATGAGAACCTTCTTCCCTCAGCCAGAAAACTGAAGATGGGTCATGGATGGGTCTTCCAGCATGACAATGACCTAAAACATACCTCCAAGGGAACAAAGGAGAGGCTCACGAAGAAGCACATTAAGCCCGGGTTCACACCACAACGGGCTGCGGATCGCACAGGAGCGCTGTGCGTCCCTGTTCACCGTTTCAGGGACGAATCAGGGCCGATTCTATGCCTGAATTCGGCCCTAAAACGCAGCCAAAGACGCACAGCGTTTTTGTGCAGTGCGCACCGCAGCCGCCCCGGAGATATGTGAACTGGCTCCATAGGGAGCCAGTCACATTCTCCTGCTATGCGAATTAGAGGTGCGGAAACGCACCTCTAATTCGCATAGGTGTGAACCCGGGCTAAAGGTGATGGAGTGGCCTAGCCAGTCTCCAGACCTTAATCCTACAGAAAATTTATGGAGGGAGCTGAAACTTTGAGTTGCCAAAAGACAGCCAAGAAACCTTAAGGATTTAGAGAAGATCTGTAAAGAAGAGTGGACCAAAATCCCTCCTGAGATGTGTGCAAACCTGATCACCACCTACAAGAAACATCTGACCTCTGTGATCTCCAACATGGGTTTCTCCACCAACTACTAAGTCATGTTTTGCTTGGGGATCAAATACTTATTTTACTCACTGAACTGCAACTCCATTTATAACATTTGTATTGTGTTTTTTTTTGATTTTTGGTTGATATTCTGTCTCTATCATATAAAATACACCTATGATAAAAAATTATAGACCCTTCATTTCTTTGTAAGGGGGCAAAACTTACACAATCTGCAGTGGAGACAATTATTATTTCCCCCCACTGTATAGCAGTTTTGTTTCCTGCAGACGATTACCGTGTCTTGTAGGTTTAGCAGAGACGGACAGAGGGGGGCGCTCCACATCCACTGATGTCTTGTTATTCTAGACTGACAGAGCCCTCAGCGATGCCATCTGGGCACTGGTACTGCCAGGACAACACAACACTAATCACAATCTCTGGCCAAATGGCGGCGTGTATCTCTGCGTCCTTCCCCCATCACACACACACACAGCCCAGGCCGGCTGGATGAAACGCCTGCAGGAAGAACTGTCTGTACTGCAAAATTCAACTTTTCAAGCTTGTGGTGCAGTATGGGAAATATAGATGGGGCCAATGTCTAAGTCTTTATAAAGAAGGTGCAAAATGAATCCGGCACATCCCTTAAAATCCCCCCCAGCAACGTTTTCCAGGTATTCTTGGAGCAGTAGAGTGAGCGACACTAGAAGGACGCAATGGAATCAGAAAGGTAACAGAAAAGAGAAACATTTTTGGAAAAATAGTTGAACCAAATTATGGGGAATGAGGACATTCTGAGTAGGAACCTTTTCCGAATTTATGTCATCGATAGGACAGAGATACATGGATAGGACAGAGGTACATGGATAGGACGGAGGTACATGGATAGGACGGAGGTACATGGATAGGACAGAGGTACATGGATAGGACGGAGGTACATGGATAGGATGGAGGTACATGGATAGGACGGAGGTACATGGATAGGACGGAGGTACATGGATAGGACGGAGGTACATGGATAGGACGGAGGTACATGGATAGGACGGAGGTACATGGATAGGACAGAGGGTACATGGATAGGACGGAGATACATGGATAGGACGGTGGTACATGGATAGGACGGAGGTACATGGATAGGACAGAGGTACATGGATAGAATGGAGGTACATGGATAGAATGGAGGTACACAGATAGGACGGAGGTACATGGATAGGACGGAGGTACATGGATAGGACGGAGGTACATGGATAGGACTGAGGTACATGGATAGGACGGAGGTACATGGATAGGACGGAGGTACATGGATAGGACGGAGGTACATGGATAGGACGGAGGTACATGGATAGGACTGAGGTACATGGATAGGACGGAGGTACATGGATAGGACGGAGGTACATGGATAGGACGGAGGTACATGGATAGGATGGAGGTACATGGATAGGACGGAGGTACATGGATAGGACTGAGGTACATGGATTGGATGGAGGTACATGGATAGGACGGTGGTACATGGATAGGACGGAGGTACATGGATAGGATGGAGGTACATGGATAGGATGGAGGTACATGGATAGGACGGAGGTACATGGATAGGACGGAGGTACATGGATAGGACGGAGGTACATGGATAGGACAGAGGTACATGGATAGGACGGAGGTACATGGATAGGACTGAGGTACATGGATAGGACGGAGGTACATGGATAGGACAGAGATACATGGATAGGACGGTGGTACATGGATAGGACAGAGGTACATGGATAGGACTGAGGTACATGGATAGGACGGAGGTACATGGATAGGACGGTGGTACATGGATAGGACAGAGGTACATGGATAGGACAGAGGTAAATTGATTGGATGGAGGTACATGAATAGGATGGAGGTACATGGATAGGATGGAGATACATGGATAGGACGGTGGTACATGGATAGGATGGAGGTACATGGATAGGATGGAGATACATGGATAGGATGGGGGTACATGGATAGGATGGAGATACATGGATAGGAAGGTACATAGATAGGATGGAGGTACATGGATAGGATGGAGGTACATGGATAGGATGGAGGTACATGGATAGGATGGAGGTACATGGATAGAATGGAGGTACATAGATAGGACGGAGGTACATGGATAGGACGGAGGTACATGGATAGGATGGAGGTACACGGATAGGACGGAGGTACATGGATAGGACGGAGGTACATGGATAGGATGGAGGTACATGGATAGAATGGAGGTACATAGATAGGACGGAGGTACATGGATAGGACGGAGGTACATGGATAGGATGGAGGTACACGGATAGGACGGAGGTACATGGATAGGACAGAGGTACATGGATAGGACGGAGGTACATGGATAGGACGGAGGTACATGGATAGGACGGAGGTACATGGATAGGACGGAGGTACATGGATAGGATGGAGGTACATGGATAGGACGGAGGTACATGGATAGGACAGAGGTACATGGATAGGACGGAGGTACACGGATAGGACGGAGGTACACGGATAGGACGGAGGTACATGGATAGGATGGAGGTACATGGATAGGACGGAGGTACATGGATAGGACGGAGGTACATGGATAGAATGGAGGTACATAGATAGGACGGAGGTACATGGATAGGACGGAGGTACATGGATAGGACGGAGGTACATGGATAGGATGGAGGTACACGGATAGGACGGAGGTACATGGATAGGACGGAGGTACATGGATAGGACGGAGGTACATGGATAGGACGGAGGTACATGGATAGGACGGAGGTACATGGATAGGATGGAGGTACATGGATAGGACGGTGGTACATGGATAGGACAGAGGTACATGGATAGGACAGAGGTAAATTGATTGGATGGAGGTACATGGATAGGATGGGAGGTACATGGATAGGATGGAGATACATGGATAGGATGGGGGTACATGGATAGGATGGAGATACATGGATAGGAAGGTACAATAGATAGGATGGAGGTACATGGATAGAATGGAGGTACATGGATAGGATGGAGGTACATGGATAGGATGGAGGTACATGGATAGGATGGAGGTACACGGATAGGACGGAGGTACATGGATAGGACGGAGGTACATGGATAGGACGGAGGTACATGGATAGGACGGTGGTACATGGATAGGACGGAGGTACATGGATAGGACGGAGGTACATGGATAGGACGGTGGTACATGGATAGGACGGAGGTACATGGATAGGACGGAGGTACATGGATAGGACAGAGGTACATGGATAGGATGGAGGTACATGGATAGGATGGAGGTACATGGATAGGACGGAGGTACATGGATAGAATGGAGGTACATGGATAGGATGGAGGTACATGGATAGGACGGAGGTACATGGATAGAATGGAGGTACATGGATAGGATGGAGGTACATGGATCCTAAGTTAGATGTCAGGCTAATATTCAAACTTTGCGTAGCGGGAACTTGTGTTTCTGCTTGTGATTTTTTTGCGTAGCCATTTTCACGTGACTCCGCGTGTCGCCCACCATTCACTGCCCTACGCCAGTTTCCGCCCCAAGGAAAAAAAAAAAGCTTTCTGGGCAACAAGTTTTACACGATTTTTCAAGGTGCATTTTGACGCAATTGCCACACGATTCACAACTGCAGCAAAATCACACCACATTCGGGGTGCCGTTTTGAACGAACGGCACCCAAACGCACATTGCGTGTTTTGCAGCGATTGGCACGCAATATGGAATCACAGGCAGAATCGCAGGAAATTTCGCTCACAATTTCCAAATCGCCACGCCCCCCAATCGGTAAAAGCTCAGATAAACTTCCATCCCGATGGGTTCATAGAGGGGAACACATATCCTTAGAAGACCTTACCACAGAAATCCGAAAAAATCTTCCTAAATTACGAATTTGGTAACAAAGAGGGAGAATATTAAAGATATAAGAAAATGATTGGCCATGATGGATTCCTAGAACACGATTGACCGCTAGAAAGGTAATAACAAGAAGATGAAAAAGAGAAGAAAGTTGCATCTGAACCCTCCACAGGTCCCAGAGATCCTCCACAGATCCCATTAGATTCCCCCCCCTAGTGGACAGGGGTGAGATTCCCACAATGAAGGATCGGAGTTAGCGGAGACTTTAGTGAATGACCCCCATATCTCCCCTCCTCGCCCCTCCAGCGCTCACATGAGCGGAAAGCTGACTACCAACAACTGTTGCGAGTCGTCCACAAATGGCGAGATGTCGGGAATGATTTTGCTCAGGTCTGCAGGGTGCTGGCATCAGGAGTCTGTGTGCGCCTAACCATGTCATTTAATTACTGATGCGAGCGGCTGGGATGTGACGGCCAGTTACACCCCCCCCCCATCTGCTGAAAGTTCAAGCTGCTGAAAATCACTTCCATTTAACCCTTTAGCCCTCCGCGTCCATGAAGAGTACATCCCTGGGGCTCATTCTGAGGACGGCGCTTATGAGAAGCATTGGAGGCTGCCAAACTTCACACCACCAGCTCCGACCTCCAGGGGGCCACACAAGACCTGAGCTCCAGGGGCCACACAAGGTCTGACCTTTAGGGGCCACACAAGACCTGACCTCCAAGGACCACACAAGGCCCAACCTCCATGGTCCACACAAGACCTAACCTCCAGGGACCACACAAGACCTGACCTCCAAGGGCCACATAGAGTTGCCACCTCATCCATTTAAAACCCAACACATATTAATTATACAGGTTCTGTGGCTGATTAAGGTGGTAATTAAACTCACTTGGTGCCTTATCTGCATTAAATTAGCCTCAGAACCTATGTAATTCATACGTGTTGGGTTTTAAAGGGATGAGGTGGCAACCCTAGGGCCACACAAGATCTGACCTCCACAAGCCACACAAGACCTGACCTCACCATGATTGCAGTTGGCTTCATGTAGAAAAGTATTATCTAAAAAAAAAAAAAAATCAGAAAATGAGCCCAAGGAGTAGCCATGGAAATCTGTATCAAAATCATTGTTACATTGTAGCGCTGAAATCCTGAGTTTAATTGTTCCTTTGTATAGAGCAGCCATTCCCAACCAGTTCCTCCTGTGGTAGATAGGGGATCCTTGACCAGTGGCTGATTGACCTCTCATTTTAATGGTCCTGAGGACAACTCCTGGCAGAGTCAAGAGCACAGCTCCAATGGTCTTTTTGTTATTTGCAAGTGTTCTTCCCACTGACCACCAATGTAAGGAACATTCTTCCCACTGACCACCAATGTAAGGAACATTCTTCTCACTGATCACCAATGTAAGGAACATTCTTCTCACTGATCACCAATGTAAGGAACATTCTTCTCACTGATCACCAATGTAAGGAACATTCTTCTCACTGATCACCAATGTAAGGAACATTCTTCTCACTGATCACCAATGTAAGGAACATTCTTCTCACTGATCACCAATGTAAGGAACATTCTTCTCACTGATCACCAATGTAAGGAACATTCTTCCCACTGATCACCAATGTAAGGAACATTCTTCTCACTGATCACCAATGTAAGGAACATTCTTCCCACTGATCACCAATGTAAGGAGCATTCTTCTCACTGATCACCAATGTAAGGAACATTCTTCTCACTGATCACCAATGTAAGGAACATTCTTCTCACTGATCACCAATGTAAGGAACATTCTTCTCACTGATCACCAATGTAAGGAACATTCTTCTCACTGATCACCAATGTAAGGTACATTCTTCTCACTGATCACCAATGTAAGGAACATTCTTCCCACTGATCACCAATGTAAGGAACATTCTTCTCACTGATCACCAATGTAAGGTACATTCTTCTCACTGATCACCAATGTAAGGAACATTCTTCTCACTGATCACCAATGTAAGGAACATTCTTCCTATGCACCTTTGATGGATGTCCCCCAAGATCTGAAAAGGGTTCCTCTGGGTTAAAAAGTTTGGGAGCGGCTGGTAGTTTATTATCTTTATGTTTATATTGATTTGCCCTCATACTCCTTGGTGTCCCTTTAAATAATAAGAGGCCATGTTGGGGACGTTGGACTGTGAGCTCTTCTAGGAGGAGATGGATATAAATGGCTCCATGAATGCTCTACATATATGAAGCCTGGACTTATGAGACTCAGTTCCTGAGACTCCTGGGTATAAAAACAATGACCTCGGATCTCATATATATGTAACATGGGGGTGCCAGAGATCCCCAGATCCCACAATAAATGGGTGACACAGATCACTGGATCCCACGATGAATGGGTGACAGAGAATACCGGATCCCACAATGAATGGGTGACAGAGATCCCGGATCCCACAATGAATGGGTGACAGAGATCATCAGATTCCACAATAAATGGGTGACAGAGATCAACGGAACCCACAATAAATGGATGACAGAGATCACCGGAACCCACAATGAATGGGTGACAGAGATCCCCGGATCCCACAATGAATGGGTGACAGAGATCACTGGATCCCACAATGAATGGGTGACAGAGATCCCTGGATCCCACAATGAATGGGTGACAGAGATCCCTGGATCCCACAATGAATGGGTGACAGAGATTACTGGATCCCACAATGAATGGGTGACAGAGATCACTGGATCCCACAATGAATGGGTGACAGAGATCACTGGATCCCACAATGAATGGGTGACAGAGATCCACAGATCCCACAATAAATGGGTGACAGAGATCCCTGGATCCCACAATGAATGGGTGACAAAGATTACTGGATCCCACAATGAATGGGTGACAGAGATTACTGGATCCCACAATGAATGGGTGACAGAGATTACTGGATCCCACAATGAATGGGTGACAGAGATTACTGGATCCCCACAATGAATGGGTGACAGAGATCCACGGATCCCACAATAAATGGGTGACAGAGATCCCTGGATCCGACAATGAATGGGTGACAGAGATTACTGGATCCCACAATGAATGGGTGACAGAGATCACCGGATCCCACAATGAATGGGTGACAGAGATCCCCGGATCCCACAATGAATGGGTGACAGAGATTACTGGATCCCACAATGAATGGGTGACAGAGATCACAGGATCCCACAATGAATGGGTGACAGAGATCACCAGATCCCACAATGAATGGGTGACAGAGATCACCGGATCCCACGATGAATGGGTGACAGAGGTCACCAGATCCCACAATGAATGGGTGACAGAGATCACCGGATCCCACAATGAATGGGTGACAGAGATCACCAGATCCCACAATGAATGGGTGACAGAGATTACCGGATCCCACAATGAATGGGTGACAGAGATCACCGGATCCCACAATGAATGGGTGACAGAGATCACCGGATCCCACAATGAATGGGTGACAGAGATCACCGGATCCCACGATGAATGGGTGACAGAGATCACCGGATCCCACAATGAATGGGTGACAGAGATCACCAGATCCCACAATGAATGGGTGACAGAGATCACCAGATCCCACGATGAATGGGTGACAGAGATCACCGGATCCCACAATGAATGGGTGACAGAGATCACCGGATCCCACAATGAATGGGTGACAGAGATCACCAGATCCCACAATGAATGGGTGACAGAGATCACCGGATCCCACAATGAATGGGTGACAGAGATCACCAGATCCCACGATGAATGGGTGACAGAGATCACCAGATCCCACGATGAATGGGTGACAGAGATCACCGGATCCCACAATGAATGGGTGACAGAGATCACCGGATCCCACAATGAATGGGTGACAGAGATCACCAGATCCCACAATTAATGGGTGACAGAGATCACCGGATCCCACAATGAATGGGTGACAGAGATCACCGGATCCCACGATGAAGAACCAGCGATTCCCATCACCGAGATCTTTTCTGTTGATGGAACTTCAGAAATTGATCGGAATTTTGTAATTCTCTATGAACATTTTTATCATTTATTTTTCTGGTGATAAGAAGTTTTGGAGCTTCTCTCACAGATTAGAAATCACACGATCGTTCATTCATAGCAGAAGATCAACAACTTCTGTGCCACAGCGAGCCTCTCCAGGCTGTTCTTTCTATCCATCTATTAGTGGTGGGGCTGGCGCTGGGTGCGGGAGGGCAGCTGGCACCCCAGTACTGACCAACCGAGCGTGATGATGTGATTGGGAATCGTGTGACTGACCTCAGCAATGGGGAAATGAGTGTCTCCCGATGATCGTATATACAGAAAGAGAGAGAGAGATGAGGGGGAAAGCGAAAGGTGAAGAGCTATTGGGGGGTATGCAGTGTTTTTTAGTACCCAGCTCTAAGGCAAAGGGGAGAGGGAGAAGAAAAGGAGCAAAACGGAGGAAGGAGAGTGAGAAAGGGAGGCGGGGGGGGGGGGGGTAAAGATGGTGGGGAGGGTGAGATGGGGAGATGGGGGTGGAGGAGAGGTAAAGATGATGGTGGGTGTGAGAAGGGGAGAGGGGGGTAAAAGATGATGGGGAGAGTGAGATGGGGAGATTGGGGGGGTAAAGATGATGGGGAGAGTGAGAAGGGAGATTGGGGGGTAAAGATGGTGGATAGATGGGGAGATTTGGGGGGGTAAAGATGGTGGGGAGAGTGAGATGCGGAAATTGGGGGGGGTAAAGATGGCGGGGAGAGTGAGATGTGGAAATTGGGGGGGTAAAGATAGTGGGGAGTGTGAGATGTGGAAATTGGGGGGGGGTAAGTATGGTGGTAAAAGTGAGATGGGGGATTGGGGGGGTAGAGTTGGTGGGGAGAGTGAGATGGGGAGATTGGGGGGGGGGTAAAGATGGCGGGGAGAGTGTGATGTGGAAATTGGGGGGGGGGTAAAGATAGTGGGGAGAGTGAGATGTGGAAATTGGGGGGGGGGGAGAGATGGTGGGGAGAGTGAGATGGGGAGATTGGGGGGGTAAAGATGGTGGATAGATGGGGAGATTTGGGGGGGTAAAGATGGTGGGGAGGGTGAGATGGGGAGATTGGGGGTGGAGGAGAGGTAAAGATGATAGTAGGCGTGAGACGGGGAGGGGGGGTAAAGATAATGGGGAGTGTGAGATGGAGTGATTGGGGGGGGGTAAAGATGATGGGGAGAGTGAGAAGGGGAGATTGGGGGGGTAAAGATGGTGGGGAGAGTGAGATGGGGAGATTTGGGGGGGGGGTAAAGATGGTGGGGAGAGTGAGATGTGGAAATTGGGGGGGGGGGGGGTAAAGATGATGGGGAGAGTGAGAAGGTGAGATTGGGGGGGGCAAAGATGGTGGATAGATGGGGAGATTTGGGGGGGGTAAAGATGGTGGGGAGAATGAGATGGGGAGATTGGGGGGGTTAAAGATGGTGGGGAGAATGAGATGGGGAGATTGGGGGGGTAAAGATGGCAGGGAGAATGAGATGTGGAAATTAGGGGGGGAGGGGTAAAGATAGTGGGGAGAGTGAGATGTGGAAATTGGGGGGGGGGGGGTAAGGATGGTGGGGAAAGTGAGATGGGGGATTGGGGGGGTAGAGATGGTGGGGAGAGTGAGATGGGGAGATTGGGGGGGGTAACGATGGTAGATAGATGGGGAGATTTGGGGGGGGTAAAGATGGTGGGGAGAATGAGATGGGGAGATGGGGGGTAAAGATGGTGGGGAGAGTGAGATGGGGAGATCGGCGGGGTAGAGATGGTGGGGAGAATGCGATGGGGAGATTGGGGGGGGGTTAAAGATGGTGGGGAGAGTGAGATGGGGAGATTGGGGGGGTAGGGATAAAGATGGTGGGGAGAGTAATATGGGGGGTTGGGAAGAGGTAAAGATGGTGGGGTAGTAAGATGGGAAGTTTGGGGGTGGAGGTAAAAATGGCGGGGACAGTGAGATGGGGATGATGGGAGGTGGGGGTAAAGATGGTGGGGATATGAGATTATGAGAGGGGGAGAGTAAAAATGTTTGGGAGAGTGAGATTGGGGAAGGTGGGTAGAGGAAAAAATAAGTGGGAGAGTGAGATGCGAGATGGGGGAGGGGTGACTGAAGGGGCTCATTCACACCAGAATAAACGCATTGACACATGGTACACTGACGTGCTTTAGATACATTGAGTTTATGTGAGGCATGCAGGTCAGACCACCCACATTGAAGGACGTTTTGTTTCCACCCCTCAGCTTCTCATGTCAGTGTGAATTACTCCAATACCTTTTCTCACATTCGTAGATTTTGTCAGGTCTAGAAAATGCTGCAAAATGGATGACAAGGCATCTGGTGAGAACAATTCAGGAGAAAATAGGAAATATCTGATTTTCTCCTTCCATGTGAGGAATGATGGAGAGGACACCGAGCTGTCTACAGAGAGAAGTCTTCTGAGAACATCATCATCCAGTTAGTCTTATAGATGAACATGGGCCATGTGTGGATCAGAGTGATAACGATACAGATTCCGGGTTGTAACCGTTGAAGTTAATGTTTTCTATTTTTTTAGGAAATAACACCCAACAGTAAATAGAACCCATTAATGGAAACCTTATCAATTATACAACATCAAAATCACCAAACTGGCAGATCTCATGGCTGATTTTGTGGTTACGTTTTTCTTCCAAATACGGAGCTGACCTGTAAATTTAATGGGAGGACTTTGGAGTAACCAATCTTGATTTGTGAACCCCCAGGTCCATATACTGGACTGATCAGGTCTTATAGAGACCGGCCTTGGATTTTCTAGACAAACGTCTGGATTATCATAAGGTTGTAATCGCAAGAGCACCGATAAGTCAAAGTCCAACTAGCACTGAATTTTTTAAATTCTATTATTTTCTTTAACAATACAGCCCAAATGTGTGAAGCTATCAAACCTCAGAGGTCTTACTTGCCAAGGGTGAGCATATGTGGCAAATTTAGACTCTCAGAACTTGAAGGACTGATATGGAAGGTGACAATTAGATAATAAAAGGAAAGCTAAACTGTGATAAAAGCAGAGAGCAGCCATTGCTCATCTCCTTCTGAAGACACTAGTTGCTTGGCTATCTCTGGACTCAACCTTTCTGAACGAGTGACATGGACCAAACATACACCAAGTTAAGTCTGAACTTCCACTCCATGGCTAAAAGTAAAGGAAGAACCCCTAACATTTTGGCGTTCAGGTGTTTCCAGTGAAGGATCCTGTTAATACTCCATCATACAAAGACATTGTAGACAATTGTAGAATTGTAGACAACTGTGCTCTTCCAGCCTTGTGGTAACAGTTTCGTGAAGACCCTTTTCTGTTCCACCATGACTGTGCCCCTGTGTACAAAGCTAACTCCATAAAGACATGGATGACCAGTTTGGTGTGGAGGAACTGGAGTGTCCTGCACATAGCCCTGACCTCAACCCTATTGAATACTTTTAGATGAATTGAAACGCTAATAGTGAGCCAGGACATTCTATAACATCTAGTGGAGAATGGTTGGCCAGAAAAAAAGCCAACCCTATATGAAGAGTAGAGTCAGCTCCATAAAGACATGGTTTGACCGGTTTTGTGTGGAGGAACTCGCGTGTCCTGTACAGGGCCCTGACCTCAACCCTACTGAACACCTTTGGGATGAATTGGAAAGCCAATTGAAAACCAAGTCTTCTTATCCAACATCAGTTCTTGACTTTACAAATGGGCACAAAGGCCTACAAACACCCTACAAACTCTTGTTGAATGCTATATCCACAAATGGGAAAAATCCATATCAATGGCCATAGCTTTGGAATGGGACGTTCAACAAGCTCAACTAGGTCCGATTCCCATATACTGTAGAACACATTTTACCTGCAAAAGGAATAACTGGTGTAGCTGCCAATACAACAAACATTGGCTGCATCAGATCACCACCGATGTGGAGCCTCCTACAGTATTATTAAGACTTCACCTACGAGGGTTATACCTGGAACGTGCAGCTGGCTTATGGTCTGGGTGTTCCTCTGTTAATGAAAGTGGTCACTCTGATTGAATGGAGGTTCTATACAAAACATAACCTTGTTTCAAGCTCAGTTATATAATTTGAGTTTGATATCAATGTTTGTGTATTGGTTAATTTAGATTATTGCACGTCTTTTGAAGAACCAGAACCTTAATCTGAGGATACCACTGTCTTTTGGTTTCAAAAAAACAAAATGCAAAAAAAAGTGCATGTGAACATCCACTAAAGGTAGATAAAGGTGTGTCAATGGTCCTTCTATTATAAAGAAAGGGACTCTATCCTGACCCACCTGGGGAGCACGGCTCCAGAGAGCGGCAAGCACCAGCTGAAGATGGGTATACCTTTCTCTTTGTGGTCAACCAAAGTTGAAGCCAGAGTACTCCCTGAACCAGACTGAAAAACGCACTGGACCCTTTTAAAATTTGCACCGCAATTGGCCCGCATTTATGTGAACCGGCTCCATTGAAAGCGGGTACAGTTTGCATGTTATGCAAATCAGATGCAGTTCAAAATTCGCATATATGTGAGCGGAGCCTTACATTGGGGTCTCATAGCATTAATCTATGTACAGGCGGGGACAAGGGGTGAGCAGGAGGGGCACTGTGGTATCATGTGAAGTGGAGGGGCACCACAAGGAGATTGGGGGGGATTTGTGTTGGAAGGGGGAATTTGAGGGGCAGCAGGGGTATGTATTGTTCTAGGTGGGGATATTGGGGGGGGGTGCTATGAGTGGTGATTTAGGGGATTTGTGCTGGAGGGGGGATTTAAAGTTGGGGGAGAAGATGTCTACTAGGAGGGTAAATTTCAGGGGTAGAGGATTTGTGCTAAGAAGAGTGATTTTTTTGGGGGGGGCAAAGATTTGTGCTGGGGGGGGCGGATTTGTACTGGGAGGAAGGGGAATTTACGCTTAGGGGGGTCAGCTTGCAGATTGTTGCTCAGTGGTTTTGTGGGGGGATTTTTGCTGACACAAAGGGGTTGGTTTACTAAAGGCAGATAGACTGTGCACTTTGCAGTTGCTCCAAAGCTTAATAAATGAGGTAAAGCTTCACTTTGCAAAGAATGCCCAATCACGTGTGTAGCACTAACTCACGGTGGAGCTGCTGGTTTAAGCGGGTCTGTTACCTTCACTCTGCTTCCCTCTGTTTCACCGGCACCGGGTCTAGGGGTTCCGTTGAGTTTACCTCTGGACAACACACGCACCAACACTGGAGTACGTTTTCAATGCTTTATTAAACAAACGACTTAGGAAGTAGCAGGAAAGAGGTAGAAAGGAAACCCGCAGAAGAAACTCAAATATTCTCTGGTGGGGTTCTCTTGACAAAATGTCCTGGTGGAATTCAAACACTATGAATGTGCTCCCCTTGTGGGACACACTTCTTGCTCGTCTGGATAGGCCTCTCTCACCGGTCTAGCAGCCAGTACACAGCACGAATCTAAAGTCTCTGCCACAGACTTGTTTGGGAATAAAATCTGTACGATCCTCTGCCACAGGATGTATAGATTTGCTGTAGTGAAAGTCAGTCACAGTGCTTGAACCTTTAAGCCGAGCCGGCAACACTATGCTGTATAGTTACTTTTGGATACGTCCTCCAACCGAGTCACCAGGCCCCTCTATAGACCAGCATGCTGCGTGATCTCTCCAAGATGGGTCCTCCCCTGGGATCTCCTCGGTTGTCCAGCTTCGTCACACAGGACCGACAGCTCAGGACCATTCCTCGGCCGCTGTGGCAGGCTCCAGACAAGCCTCTGGACCCACCCCTGCGCCGCAGTATCGTGGGCCTCCCGATCGCAGGACCACGAGGTAGCTCCTTAATGCATACCTGTCGGCCAGGAGGGCCAGCAGGTGGCTGTAAAACGAACCCCAAAATATGGCATCTGTCCCATAAATACCCTCGCCCCAGAATGCAACTCGGAGGACCACCTCCACCGAGCGTGCCTCCGGGACAGAGGAGCATCCATACGCTTCGACACGTTGCCTTTCCAACCCTGACCAGTGGTAACAGCGACACACACCGTTCAGCACGGAAACACCCACAACGTCAGCCAAGCTGGAACAGAGGCAAACTTTTAACCTTCCTAACACACAATTTACTAAATTTACCTAACATGCGGTAGATTGCAAATCTACCAGCGCTACACATGCAAGGAAAATAAAAAACTGTATTTTTGCTTGCACATGATTGGATGATGGAAGTCAGCAGAGCTTCTGCTCAGTTATTGAGCTCTGGAGCAACTACAGCTGCAGAGTGCACAGTCTGTTTGCCTTTAGTAAACAGACTCCATAATACTCATACATCTTGGGGGGGGGCACAATTTGGCATATTGGCCCTGGGCTCTAGATGACCTTGTCGCGGCACTGTCTGTGGGATGCCACCACAAGTTGTTTGCTTGGCACTGTGGGCTCCTCGTCCTCCTGCTGATTTGGTGGACTGGGTCTCATCAGCACAGGATTGGGGTCTCTATTCACCTTGTGGAACATCTAGGAGAGACTTCACTGAGTATGAAGGATAAATCTGGAGATATCAGATGTAGCTTCCCATCTAAAAGCTGCTGAACAGAACTGACCAGCTGGATGGGTATCAGCCACAGGTACATTCTCCTAGTTTTGGAAGACTTTTGGGTTTTCCTCAAGGCGCCTACTCAGAAATAATTTCTTGGTCTGAAAAGAGTTTCATTGAAGTCATCTACTGCAAAAGAAGGTCTACAAAGAAACAAACTACACCTGGGCCACGGTCTATGTTCCCGATGGAAGTGATAATACACGGCCCCTCGATGGGAATAACATGCTGATGACTGGTCGGGGGGGGGGGGGGTGATAAAGTTGTCAGCGTCATGTGGACCTGTCATGATATATGTGGGGAGAATCTCACGCTTCTCAGAATGGCCCTCTACTCTCTCCGGCCCTTTCAGATGCTAATGTGAGGTTCCCGGCCACAAAGCCTGTATTTTGCTCGCCATGCCCACATGCCCTCTTGGCTGTGTCTGGCTGGTGTGACTTGAATGAAGCTCACGGCCCGACGTGGGCAGTCCCGGATATGGGGGATGATTGTCCCAACATCACTGATTTACGTTTTGGGAAGCTCCATCTCCTAACACTGGTGGAGAGTGCGTGCGGGGGGGGGAGGGCGTCCTTCCGCTAGCGCCATTCACTGGGTTGCACACGGAATGTAACAAAGGCTGTCGTTTCCTGAGGTGAAAACTTGCAGGTCCAACGGCAACCTGAATTGCCCCCGGCACAAAAGAAGAAGAGTTATAGGTGGCGGAGGAAGTCCCCGGCACACAATGGGCAGAGAAAAGGCAGATTTATGATAGCGGAAGACACAGACTATGGCCGCCTTCTCAATATCTCGCTTTGTATGGCCAACCGTCTTCCTGGGATCAGCGTCATTGTCCAATCTGAGGCCCACACAGAGATCCGTCATCTATGCAGTGACAACCTATTCAAAGGAGATGGGAAACCCAACTGGAGGACACTAGGTCCATTCTGTGTCATCATAATTGTTACATTGTTACATCGTCAGTCAGGGGAAGAAGACACAGGTCCATCTATTTCAACCAATAGAAATAAAGAATGAAAAACACATTCAAAACCATAGACAGAACCCTATGACCTCCGGTGATCCAGAGGGCAACAAAAGACTTTCCTGATCACCTAATGCGGGGGGGGGGGGGGGTCGGGGGGGCTCCAAACTTTTCAGTACGAGGGTCACATTGTATATGTTACAAATAATGGCCGAAAATAATCCTCATCAGAGTCCCCCTTACATTAGGGTCCCCATCAAAGTTTCCCTTACATCAGGGTCCCCATCAAATTCCCCTTTAATTCAGGGTCCCCAAAGTTCCCCTTTATATCAGGGTCCCCACCAGGGTCCCCCCTTACATCAGGGTCCATGTCAGAGTCCCCCCTTACATCAGGGTCCATGTCAGAGCCCCCCCTTACATCAGGGTACCCATCAGAGTGCTCCTTACATCAGGGTCCCCATCAGATTCCCCTTACATCAGGGTCCCCATCAGATTCCCCTTTAATTTAGGGTCCCCAAAGTCCCGCTTTATATCAGGGTCCCCATCAGGGTCCCCCCTTACATCAGGGTACATGTCAGAGTCCCCCCTTACATCAGGGTCCCCATCAAAGTCTGCCCTTACATCAGGGTCCATGTCAGAGTCCCCCCTTACATCAGGTGTCCCCATCAGAGTCCTCCCTTACATCAGGGTCCCCATCAGAGTCCCCCTTACATCAGGAGCCCCATCAGATTCCCCCTTAATTCAGGGTCCCCATCAGAGTCCCCCTTTATATCAGGGTCCCCATCAGAGTCCCCCTTTATATCAGGGTCCCCATCAGAGCACCCCTTTATATCAGGGTCCCCCATCAGAGTTCCACTTTATATTAGGGTCTCCAGCAGAGCCCTCCTTACGTCAGGGTCCCATCAGGTTCCCCCTTAATTCAGGGTCCCATCAGGGTTCCCCTTTATATGAGGGTCCCCATTAGAGTTGCCCTTTACATCTGGGTTCCCAACAGAATTGCCCATTACATCAGGGTCCCTGTCAGGGTCCCTCCTTACATCAGAATCTCCATTAGAGCCCCCCTTTATATCAGGGTCTGTATCAGATTAGTCCTTACATCAGAGACCCCCCTTAAATCAAGGTTCCCATCAGAGTCCCCCATTACATGACAAGGGGGTGTTTAAATCAGAGACTATAGGCAGCCTCTGTTGACCTTTATCCTCAGGCTGTGCACATTAAAGTCGTAGTAAACTAAAGTTAAACATAAAAATAAAATAAAAATCTGCTGCAAGGCAATGTGATAATGTGTGGGGTGCATCGCAATCTAGAGCACATTATAAGAGACTTACCTTACAAGGAAGACCTCCGGAGAACGAAGACCTCCAGAGAGCGAAGACCTCCGGAGAACGAAGACCTCCAGAGAGCGAAGACCTCCAGAGAGCGAAGCCCTCCAGAGAGCGAAGACCTCCGGAGAGCGAAGACCTCCGGAGAACGAAGACCTCCAGAGAGCGAAGACCTCCAGAGAGCGAAGACCTCCAGAGAGCAAAGACCTCCAGAGAGCGAAGACCTCCGGAGAACGAAGACCTCCAGAGAGCGAAGCCCTCCAGAGAACGAAGCCCTCCAGAGAGCGAAGACCTCCGGAGAGCGAAGACCTCCGGAGAACGAAGACCTCCAGAGAGCAAAGACCTCCAGAGAGCGAAGACCTCCGGAGAACGAAGACCTCCAGAGAGCGAAGACCTCCAGAGAGCGAAGCCCTCCAGAGAGCGAAGACCTCCGGAGAGCGAAGACCTCCGGAGAACGAAGACCTCCAGAGAGCGAAGACCTCCAGAGAGCGAAGCCCTCCAGAGAGCAAAGACCTCCAGAGAGCGAAGACCTCCGGAGAACGAAGACCTCCAGAGAGCGAAGCCCTCCAGAGAACGAAGCCCTCCAGAGAGCGAAGCCCTCCAGAGAGCGAAGACCTCCAGAGAGCGAAGACCTCCGGAGAACGAAGCCCTCCAGAGAACGAAGCCCTCCAGCATTGCTCTGTCACAGCTGAGAGGGCTTCCGTCTTCCCGGTCTTCTTTCTGAGTTGAGTGGCCGGGGGCGCGATGACGTCACTCCATTTACGGTACGGACTCCGAAGGTCCAGCACTTTATGTCAGACCTTCAGAGTGTCACCGGGCTGCAAACATTCTGAATAAATGGTGCAAGTTTAGGAGATATTCTCAGTACCTCCAGGTAAATCTTATTATAGAACTTATTATAGACTTACCTGGAGGTACAAGTGGTAGGACTGAGTTTATCACCACTTTAAGGAGACCCGGCTGTGGGCCGGATAAAGTCTTGCAGTGGACCGGTTGTGGCCCTTGGACCATAGTTTGGGGACCCCTAATCTAAGGCAATCGTGTGATCAGACTGTACATTGTAACTTTGTAGAAGGGGGAGGAGTCATTTCCTCAGTCTCCCCTCCCCCCAGTGATCAGACTGTACATTGTAACTTTGTAGAGGGAGGAGGAGTCATTTCCTCAGTCTCCCCTCCCCCAGTGATGAGACTGTACATGGTAACTTTGTAGCAAGTCACAAAGTTTGTGAAACGAATTGCACATAGATCAGGAATAGTTGTGTCACCTCTGAGCCGGCATCTCGGTCCAGGAAGTAGATGGTGACCCAGGATGATGCCTGAACAAAGATGGTGCCGTCCTTCTAAGAAGAACATCAGATGAAGGCGTTGTCGGGGGGGTACTAGGACTGCTTGGATGCTCTGAATTTTCTAAGATAAAAATGACTATTGGGGAATTGGTACAGAGAGGGTGAAGTGGGGGTGTACTTGTACTGGGGGGCTCACACGCTGTACCCACCGCCATCGCTGGTTGTGAGAAGCTGATTGGAGGCTGAGATGGCGGAGAGGAGAGAGACGTTCGATAGTCACAGGCCGAGAACTCATCAGCTGATATTTATTCTCTGAGCTCTGAGCCAACTACTATTTACCTTCCTAGGAACTGCGATAAAAACGGAATCGCTTATCAATATTGGAAGACCGCCAGTGTACTCAGCGCTGCTCCACTGATAAACGCTTGTGGGTGGAGCTACACATACACTGAATGGAATATCTCCACCGACAGTTCTTTTATCAATGACTTCCCCGTGTTTGTAGCTGTGAAATGACCGGAGATGTGAAGACATCGCACTCATACCATGAACAGCTGGAAGTCTTAAGTCGGGGTGCCGAGGGTCACATCGGGTTCCATTTACATCTCAGTGGTGTGTTTATTAAAGCGGACCAATCATTTGGACTGCCTAACAAGCCTTAAAAAAAGTTGCATCCAGTATTTTTGGCATTGCAACGCTACGCAACGCATGTCGGTTGGCAAGGTGTGCTGGGGTGCTATTTGTACCAACACACATTGCTATGAATGTGAATAAAGCTGCTGGACACACTACCTGTGCACACTGATGCCCTAGAGGGGGAAACCTTGGCGGGACGGGGCAGAAGCATGTTGATCCATCGGAACCTTCTCTAGAGGGGCCATACCCCAATAAGAATGTTTATGTTTGCCATGGGGAGGGGTGGGGGGCAGGGAGCATGCTGATCCATTAGAGACATCTCTAGAGGGAATGGTTAGGGGTTCATCATTTGAGGGGGGGGGGGGCAGGAACATACTGATCCATTAGATACGTCCCTAGAGGGAGTGTTTATGGGCCCATCATTGGGAAGGGGGATGGGGCAGGAGCATGCTGATCCATTGGAGCCTTCTCTAGAGGTCCCAGGCCTCAATGAGAATGTGTAGAGGCCTGCTATGGGCATGCCGATCAATTGGAACATTCTGCAGAGGGAATAAAACCCAATGAGAATGTTTAGGGCTTATCATGGAATGGCTGTGTGCATGTCGATCCATCGGAACCTTCTCTAGAGGGGCCATACCCCAATGAGAATGTTTAGAGGCATGGGGGGGGAGCATGCTGAGACATATGCAGAGGGAATGGTTAGGGGTCTACCATTTGGGGGGGGGGGGGGGGCAGGAACATACTGATCCATTAGGGACGTCTCTAGGGGTAGTGTTTAAGGGCCCATCATGGGGGGGGGGGGGGCAAAGAACATGATGATCCATTGAAGCTTACTCTAGAGAAACCAGACCACAAAGAGAATGTTTAAGGGCTCAAAGTGACCCATCAGAGTCTTCTCTAGAGGGACCAGATTTAAGGGTCCACCATGGAGGGAACTAGGAACATGTTGATCTATCGGAGCCAACTCTGGGGGAAGCAGGCCCCAGTGAAAATGTTAAAGGGCTTACAAAGTGGGAGGGGGGCTGGGAGCATGCTGATCTATTGAAACCTTTTCTAGAGGGATTAGACCCCAATGAGAATGTTTAGGGCAGGGGTCTCAAACTGGTGGCCCTCCAGCTGTTGTGAAAATACAAGTCCCATCATGCCTGTGCCTGTGGGAGTCATGCTTGTAACTGTCAGCCATAAAATGCCTCATGGGACTTGTAGTTTCACAACAGCTGGAGGGCCACCAGTTTGAGACCCCTGGTTTAGGGGTTTTCATGGTAAGGCCATGAGCAATAAGAATGTTTAAGAGCCCACCATGGGGGCTGGGAGGATGCGTATACATTGAAGCCTTCTCTAGAGGGATCATATGTTAATGTTCAATGATTTCAATGGGTTACCTTAACACAAAATATCTTTAACACGCAACATAATGCTCATTATCATACTGCAAAGAAGTAAACTAGCCCTGGAGCCCAACTCTAGACAAAACATACATACACATTATTCTCCACTGGGGAGATTTGTCCTCATTTCTTGAAAGAATCACTGGGACAAGAAGTGAAGGTGAATCTCCTAAATGGGGACACAGTCCTGGTCTGATTCTTCTCTAGAGGGACCATACATGAGAATGTTTAGGGCTTATCATGGGGTGGGTGTGCAGATGATGATCCATCGGAACCTTCTCTACAGGGACCAGACCCCAATGAGAATGTTTAGGGTTTATCATGGGGTGGGTGTGCACATGATGATCCATCGGAACCTTCTCTAGAGGGACCAGACCCCAATGAGAATGTTTAGGGCTTATTATGGGATGGGTGTGCGCATGATGATCCATCGGAACCTTCTCTAGAGGGACCAGACCCCAATGAGAATGTTTAGGGTTTATCATGGGGTGGGTGTGCACATGATGATCCATCGGAACCTTCTCTAGAGGGACCATACCCCAATGAGAATGTTTAGGGCTTATCATGGGGTGGGTGTGCACATGATGATCCATCGGAACCTTCTCTAGAGGGACCAGATCCCAATGAGAATGTTTAGAGCATATCATGGATGGGGTGGGTGTGCACATGATGATCCATCGGAACCTTCTCTAGAGGGACCATACCCCAATGAGAATGTTTGGGGTTTATCATGGGGTGGGTGTGCACATGATGATCCATCGGAACCTTCTCTAGAGGGACCATACCCCAATGAGAATGTTTAGGGTTTATCATGGGGTAGGTGTGCACATGATGATTCAATGCAGCCTTATCTGGAGTGACCAGACCCCAATGAGAATATTTAAGAACTTACCATGGAGGGGGAGGGAGCATGCTGATCCATTGGAGATATTTCTAAAGGGAATGTTTGAGGCCCACCATGGGGGGCTGGGAGGATGCTGATACATTGAAGCCTTATCTAGAGGGATCATATCCTAATGAATGTTCAATGATTTCAATGGGTTACCTTAACACAACTTATCTTTAACACGCAATGTAATGCTCATTATCATACTGCAAAGAAGTAAATTAGCCCTGGAGCCCAACTCTAGATAAAACATACATTTATTCTCCACTGGGGAGATTTGTCATCATTTCCTGAAAGAATCACTGGGACAAGAAGTGGGGGTGAATCTCCTCAATTTGGACACAGTAAGGTCTAATTCACTCCATAGCGCGGTGCGCTCCAATGGATATATTTACATGCATTGCTTTAGGCAGTCCGTTGTTTTTGAAGGACAGTGAATGCACCCCAACACCCCACATGTGAAGAAATATATATTGCTCTGTATTGGAGATGTAGCACACCACATTGCACACAGCACTACACATTGGTGCGTTGTGGTGCAGTATAGAGCAGGAGTGCTCCACTATATGAATGACAATGAAAAACAACACGTGTGATGTGAAGGAGCCTGAAGAAAAACATGACGCAGGTCCTTTCCTCGCCCCACTATAAAAGGTGTTTTTGCTGTCAGTGTCCTGATTTCAGGAACATTTCCCCCACTTCCTGTCCTGACGAGACCCCATCACACCCTGACACTTGGGTGCCACCAGGACAGGAAGTAAGCTGAGGACACAATAATGAATCTATATTTAATAGTAGCATGGGGAAGATTTAGGAACGTGTTCCGGGGCTCCAGAATAGGCATAAGAGAAGCACATAGTCTACTGATAATCAGTGGTGGGATATTAGAGGACATCCGACCCATTTCTAAGGCTCAATGGGCCTAGTGAGGCTTCTTCTGTCAGGGTCAGTCTGTGTCACTCAGAGTCCAGAAAGAGAAGGATATGGCATGAAAAGGCACCAAACCACCAACCAATACATGGAAACTCAACAACAAACTCAACAAGTAAACTCGTTCACCAAATTATTGAAAAAAAAAATATCCAACGCGCTTTGGCGGTCTGAATACTCCACCTTTGTCAGGGCTACAAGCATACAGTTAAAAGCGGGGGAGGTGTTCAGACCCTTGAAACACGTTGGATGTGTTTTCAATTATTTGATGAACAATTAAAGTTTCCTTGGACCCATTGGTGGTTTGGCGCTCTTCATGATAGAATTGTATTGCTGCCTGTGGTCTCCGCGTAATTCATTTCCCAGGACAAGAAGTGAAAGAAAACCTTCACAACGGGGATACAGAAAAAAACCTGATGAAGGGTCTAATCCTCCCCCTACGTATTCCAAAGATTAGGTTTTAACCAGATGGGGTCAACTAATGAACTGATGGCAAAAAGAATTCAGCTAGAGAGAAGAGAAGGGAAGAGAAGAGGAGAGAGGGGGAGAGAAGGGAAGAGAAGGGAAGGGAAGGGAAGAGTAGAGAGGGGAAGAGAAGGGAAGGGAAGGGAATAGAAGAGAAGAGAATAGAAGAGAAGAAAAGAGAAGGGAAAAGAAGGGAAGGGAAGAGAATGGAAGAGAAGAGAAGGGAAGGGATGGGAAGAGAAGGGAAGGAAAAGAAAGAGAAGAGAAGAGAAGAGAAGAGAAGAGAAGAGAAGAGAAAAGAAGAGAAGAGAAGAGAAGAGAAGGGATACCAATGATGGGGGATATTTGTTCCATTGACACCAACAAAAGGGCACTATTACTCTATCTGACATCAGCATTGACAACTGTTAATAGGGAGGCTCAAGCTGTTCCCTCCCATAGGAACCCTCAGGAATGAATATCTACCAATGGGGTCACCTGCCAGGGTCAGCACCAAAAATCCATGGACCTCCTTCCAAAGTTCCGGTGTCCTCAGTGAAGGGAACTGTTAACAAACGAGTTTCCAACCTTCATGACCGGGGGGAATTTTTGCCATTCAGCACTGCGCTACTTTAACTGATAATTGCGCGGTCATGTAATCATTTTTTAAGACAAATAGAGATTTCTTTTGCTGGTATTTGATCACCTCTTGGGGTTTTTTTATTTTTTTATTATATATAAAAAAAAGTGCAAAAATTATAAATAAAAAAAGAACAATATTTTCTACTTTCTGTTATAAAACATTTCCAATAAAATCTAATTTCTTCATGAATTTTGGCCAAAATTTATTCTGCTACATGTCTTTGGTACAATAAAAAAAATCCCAATAATTGTATATTGATTGGATTGTGTGAAAGTTATATATTGTCCGTCTACAAACTATGGGATATATACTGGAATTTACACAGCTATAGACGCTGTACTGGTAATGGCGGCGATCAGTGACTTATAGTGGGACTGTGATCGTGTGCCAGGAAATCTGGTGCGAACACACAGGCTGGGGGGGAGGGGGAAACTAACTGACATCACCAGTGACACTAATACAGTGATCAGAGATGATAATATGCACTGTCACTGTACTAATGACACTGGCTGGGAAGGGGTTAACATCTGGGGATGATCAAAGGGTTAACGGTGTGCCCAACAATGTGTAATGTGTGCTGATTTTACTTTACTATCTGGTTGTTTTTTTCTTCCTGCTTTTCAGGGAGAAGAAACAGCCAGATCGCTGTTCCTATGCCCACAGAGCTCTGCGTGTGATTGGACACAGCCAATCAGCAGGTTTCAGCCAAAATCATTGGATGAAATCTGCTGTCAAACTTGTACCGTGTCCAGTCCCAGGATGGTGCCGGCAGTACGCGCATGTCCGCCCCCGAACCCAGAAGACTGGCGGAGACGTACAGGTAGGTTGCCTGGCCTGCCTGTGCCGCCCGTCCGCAGAAAATCGAAAAAGAAAGAAATCTAACAGTGTGTGGGCAGTACAAGTGTCCCCAGTGAAAGAATTCCCCTCTGTTCCTGTTCAGGAGGCAACTCACAACTTTGCTTTTCCCATCACTTTGGGCTCGTAGAGATGTGTGGCTGGTGGGGGGCAGTAAAACCTGGTGATCGACACCCCCCCTCCCCTAACTACCCCACTGAATGATAACATGCAGCTTGTTCCGTTAAGCTTTGACAATAGAACCTGGAAGCTGATTGGCTCCCACGCACAGCTGTATCAGATTTTGCACTCTACAATTTCATGTAAATCTCCCTCCAGAGTGTGCAGATTGTACCGGCATTTACATATAAATCCATTCACATGCGTTTCAGTGTTCCATAGAGATAGGGAAGGGTTAAAAATTGCTGTACACTTCCCACGGTGTCCCATAGAAACATTTCCCTTCACTTCCTGTCCTGGGGACCCAACAGGGATTGAAAGGAGATCAATAGAACATGAGGGGTTATTCACCTCTTAGACTCCACCCCTCCAAAAAACTATCATAGAATACATTTCCACCTATAATCATACTTTGCAGCTACTTCCTGTCTGCCCGCACCCCGGTGATGGCGGCGCGGCATTTCTCAGGGCGGGTTTCCTGATGGTGATGACAACAGTGGACCTGTGTCTGTGTAATGTGTGCTGGAAAGGCCCCTTATAGTCCCCATCAGAAGCCGTGTGACAAGGTGACAACACAGGACAACAATTGGGAGACAGGGGCAGAGCGTTGTCACCTTATAACAGGAAGTGCCGGAGCAAGGATCTCCATGGCGGGATCATCGTGGGATAACTTCAATGAAAGCTGCAGATTTAAAAAGACTGAAAATGAGGTATTTCCCGAGGAGAGGATTTCAGGGGGTATCTTGGCCCCCGTGGACGGCGTGTTGGGCTGAGCGTTGTATTTCTGGCCGCAGGCGTAGAATGATGATATTTGCTGGGCGGAAGGAGCACGGGGGGGGGGAGCACAGAACACAGATGTCCCCTCCATTCAGGAGCGCTCAGCCTGAAGTAACCGCATTACAAGCTTCCATTTCAACTCAAGCAGCAAGAAGCCCGACTCCCTCCAAATGCCGGCGCTGCCAAGACAGGAGCCGGCTAATTTCCCCATCGCCGTGCCCCCCCCCCCCCGGCCCACCGTTTCCCATCACCGTGTCCCTCCAGGCCACCATTCCCATCGCCGTGTGTCCCCGGCCCACCGTTCCCCATCACCGTGTCCCTCCAGGCCACCATTCCCATCGCCGTGTGTCCCCGGCCCACCGTTCCCCATCACCGTGTCCCTCCAGGCCACCATTCCCATCGCCGTGTGTCCCCGGCCCACCGTTCCCCATCACCGTGTCCCTCCAGGCCACCATTCCCATCGCCGTGTGTCCCCGGCCCACCGTTCCCCATCACCGTGTCCCTCCAGGCCACCATTCCCATCGCCGTGTGTCCCCGGCCCACCGTTCCCCATCACCGTGTCCCTCCAGGCCACCATTCCCATCGCCGTGTGTCCCCGGCCCACCGTTCCCCATCACCGTGTCCCTCCAGGCCACCATTCCCATCGCCGTGTGTCCCCGGCCCACCGTTCCCCATCACCGTGTCCCTCCAGGCCACCATTCCCATCGCCGTGTGTCCCCGGCCCACTGTTCCCCATCACCATGTCCCTCCAGGCCACCATTCCCATCGCCGTGTGTCCCCGGCCCACTGTTCCCCATCACCATGTCCCCCCCCGGCCCACCTTTTCCCATAACCGTGTAACTCCAGGCCACCGTTCCCATCGCCGTGTGTCCCCGGCCCACTGTTCCCCATCACAATGTCCCCCCCCCGGCCCACCATTCCCCATCACCGTGTCCCCCCGGCTCACCGTTCCCCATCACCGTGTCCCCCCCCCGGCCCACCATTCCCCATCACCGTGTCCCCCCGGCTCACCGTTCCCCATCACCGTGTCCCCCCCCGGCCCACCATTCCCCATCACCGTGTCCCTCCAGGCCACTGTTCCCATCCGTCCCCGGCCCACTATTCTCCATCACTGTGTCCCCCCAGACCACCGTTCCCCATCACCGCGTCCCTCCGGCCCACCGTTTACCATCACCATGTCCCCCTCCTGGACCACCGTACCCCATCACCCTGTCCCCCTTACCCACCGTTCCTCATCACCGTGTCCCCCCGGACCACCATTTCCCATCACCGTGTCCTCCCCGGACCACTGTTCCCCATCACCGTATCCCCCTGGCCCACCGTTCCCCATCACCGTGTCCCCCGGACCACTGTTCCCCATCACCGTATCCCCCTGGCCCACCGTTCCCCATCACCGTGTCCCCCGGACCACTGCTCACCCCAAATTCTATTCTATTCTATGTATGTGAACACATTAGGAAGATTTTCCCTCACTTCCTGTTCTGGTGACACCCATACCAGAAATGGGGTTATGGTTGTCATCAGGACAGGAAGGCACAGACATCAATTTAAACCTCCTCTGCACTCTCTTAAAATTAGATATTGTCCCCACTGGGGAGATTTTTCCTCAATTTGTGTTCCGGTGACACCTATACAAGAAATGAGGGGTGTGGTTGTCATGGGAACAGGAAAGCACAGACATCTATATAAACCTCCTCCCTATTCTGCTAAAATGCGATTTTGTCTTAGTCCCCATTAGGGAGATTTTCGCTCACTTCCTGTTCTGGTGACACCCATACAAGAAATGGGGGTTGTGGTTGTCACTGGGACAGGAAGGTACAGCCATCAATATAAACCTCCTCCCTACTCTCCTTTTTCTGAGTCCCAATTGGGGAGCTTTTTCCCTCACTTCCTGTTCCGGTGACACCCATACAAGAAATGGGGGTTATGGTTGTCACTGGGACAGGAAGGCACACTTCCCTCCCTTCCTGTCCCAGTGACAACCATACAAGAATTGGGGTTAGATTGGGGTTAGGGTTGTCACTGGGACAGGAAGGTACAGCCATCAATATAAACCTCCTCCCTACTATCCTTTTTCTGAGTCCCCATTGGGGAGATTTTTCCTCACTTCCTGTTCTGGTGACACCCATACAAGAATTGGGGTTAGGGTTGTCACTGGGACAGGAAGTTACAGACATCAATATAAATCTCCTCCCTACTCTCCTAAAATGTGACTTTTTCTGACCTCAACCTGATAGAACACCTTTGGGATGAATTCGAGTGGAGACTGCAAGCCAGGCCTTCTCCTCCAACATCAGTGCCTGACCTCACAAATGCTCTTCTGGAAGAATGGTCACACATTCCCATAGACACCCTCCTAAACCTTGTGGACGGCCTTCCCAGAAGAGGTGAAGCTGTTATAGCTGCAAAGGGCGGAGCCAACTCAATATTCAACCCTCTAAACATCATGAAGCTCAATGAGAAGAGAGCCGGAAGAGACTTGATCATCAGACTTGAGAAGAACTACCGGACACGCATGTAATACAACTGCCTGACACCCTCACAGACTATAGGATGTTCCCATCGCCCCGACAGTACATCCCACTGACAACCCATTCTGCAAAGTGCAGATCAGAGGAAGTTCCCGGCGCATTATGGCAGCAAATGTATTCTAATTATCACAAGGAGAAGAGATTTCATTCTTACATTTCCATCAATGTGTCTAAATGTTAATACCATGAGAACTCCAAGAATGGAGACTTTCACATTTCTTTTAAAGCTGTTTTAGAACGATATTATGTAGCAACATACAGAGGGGAAAATAACGATCGTCTCCCCTGCAGATTGTGTAAGTTTTGCCCCCTTACAAAGAAATTAAGGGTCTATAATTTTTATCATAGGTGTATTTTATATGATAGAGACAGAAGATCAACCAAAAATCCAGAAAAAACACACAATACAAATGTTATAAATGGAGTTCAGTGAGTAAAATAAGTATTTAATCCCCAACCAACCAACAATATATTCTGCCCCCCACAGACTGGCTACAGTAGGTAATCATGTGGTATATATATGGAGTATATAAAGAGTGTATATAGTATATATGGAGTATATAGAGAGTGTATATAGTATATATGGGGGGTATATATGGAGTATATAGAGAGTGTATATAGTATATATGGAGTATATAGAGAGTGTATATAGTATATATGGGGGGTATATATGGAGTATATAGAGAGTGTATATAGTATATATGGAGTATATAGAGAGTGTATATAGTATATATGGGGGGTATATATAGAGTATATAGAGAGTGTATATAGTATATATGGGGGGTATATATGGAGTATATAGAGAGTGTATATAGTATATATGGAGTATATAGAGAGTGTATATAGTATATATGGGGGTATATATGGAGTATATAGAGAGTGTATATAGTATATATGGAGTATATACAGAGTGTATATAGTATATATGGGGGGTATATATGGAGTATATAGAGAGTGTATATAGTATATATGGAGTATATAGAGAGTGTATATAGTATATATGGGGGTATATATGGAGTATATAGAGAGTGTATATAGTATATATGGAGTATATAGAGAGTGTATATAGTATATATGGGGGTATATATGGAGTATATAGAGAGTGTATATAGTATATATGGAGTATATATAGAGTGTATATAGTATATATGGGGGGTATATATGGAGTATATAGAGAGTGTATATAGTATATATGGAGTATATAGAGAGTGTATATAGTATATATGGGGGGTATATATGGAGTATATAGAGAGTGTATATAGTATATATGGAGTATATAGAGAGTGTATATAGTATATATGGGGGGTATATATGGAGTATATAGAGAGTGTATATAGTATATATGGGGGGTATATATGGAGTATACACAGACACTACAGTAGGTGCTCATGTGGTACACAGATTAGTCCTGTCAATGTAAGAAGGTTCTCCTAACGACAACTCCTTATGTGTATAAAAGACACCTGTCCACAGAATCTCTTTCTTCCATTCAATCCTCACCATCATGGGGAAGACCAAAGATCTGTCAGAGGACGTCAGGGAGAAGATTGTAGACCTGCACAAGGCTGGAATGGGCTACAAGACCATCAGCAAGAAGCTTGGTGAGAAGGAGACAACTGTTGGAGCGATTATTCACAAATGGAAGAAATACAAAATAACCATCAATCGTCCTCGGTCTGGAGCTCCATGCAAGGTTTCACCTCATGGGGTGAGGATGGTCATGAGAAAAGTGTGGGATCAGCCCAGAACTACACGGGAGGAGCTTGTGATGGATCTCAAGGCAGTTGGGACCACAGTCACCAAACAAACCATTGGTAACACAATACACCACCATGGATTGAAATCCTGCAGCCCCCGCAAGGTCCCCCTCCTCAGGAAGACACATGTACAGGAACGTCTGAAGATTGCCAATGAACATCTAAATGATTCAGAGAAGGATTGGGGAGAAAGTTCTGTGGTCAGATGACACCAAAATTGAGCTCTTTGGCATCAACTCGACTCGCCGTGTTTGGAGGAAGAAAATGCTGACAATGACCCTAAGAACATCATCCCTACAGTCACACATCATCCCTACAGTCACACACGGAGGTGGAAACATGATGATTTGGGGCTGTTTCTCTGATAAAGGTTCAGGCCGACTTTGCCGCATTGAGGGGCCAATGGACGGTGCCATGTATTGTAAAATCTTGGATGAGAACCTTCTTCTCTCAGCCAGAACACTGAAGATGGGTCATGGATGTGTCTTCCAGTATGACAATGACCCAAAACATACCGCCAAGGCAACAAGGGAGAGGCTCAAGAAGAAGCACATTAAGGTCAAGGAGTGGCCTAGCCAGTCTCCAGACCCTAATCCCATAGAAAATGTATGGAGGAGCTGAAACTTCGAGTTGCCAAGCGACAGCCAAGAAACCTTAAAGAATTACAGAAGATCTGTAAAGAAGAGTGGACCAAAATCCCTCCTGAGATGTGTGCAAACCTGATCACCACCTACAAGAAACGTCTGACCTCTGTGATCACCAACAAGGGTTTCTCCACCAACTACTAAGTCATGTTTTGCTTGAGGATCAAATACTTATTTTACTCACTGAACTGCAACTCCATTTATAACATTTGTATTGTGTGATTTTTCTGGATTTTTGGTTGATATTCTGTCTCTATCATATAAAATAGACCTATGATAAAAATTATAGACCCTTCATTTCTTTGTAAGGGGGCAAAACTTACACCATCTGCAGGGGAGACGATCAGCATTTTCCCCACTGTATATACTTTTTTGATTATTTTTATAATTATAATAATGATAATATAATAATAAAAAATATATATAATTTAAAAATAATATTAATAATTAGAAGAAGAAAATAAAAATAATAATGTTTTATTGTGCAGATAACACATTTACAAAGCAGTAACCATGTTGGGCCCATCTAACCCAAACCTAAAACCCGAGGATGGAGGACAAATGGGACAACTACCCTGAAGACCATCCCGGTGTGGACACTGCTCCACGACACTCAGGAATAACAATGTATTCAATCAGTGCAGGTATTTTATATATCATTCTACAGTATATAATATACAGATATCACCATACACAAGACAGGACAATGCAAACCCTGCCAACCAATCACAGCAAAGCTCTGATAACGATTGCAAACTTGTATTCAGATCAGCAGAGGTGAACTCCAAAACAAACCATACATAAGCATCCAACCAAGATCTGTGACCAGTGGGCACTACTGTGTTGGCTGACTAACGTAGAACATGATTTGTCATCATTGTAAGATTGGTCAAAGCAGATAAATATATCTAAGTGCAAAATTATGAACTTACAATAATACAATGTTGGGGACACAGTGCTGAAGGAAGGAGGTCCTGATTCCTCTATATAGATCTTTATATCACTAAAGGGGTCACCTCCTCTATATAGATCTTCATATCTCTAGAGGGATCACCAGCAGGAGGAAGGAGGTCCTGATTCCTCTATATAGATCTTTATATCACTAAAGGGGTCACCAGCAGGAGGAAGGAGGTCCTGATTCCTCCATATAGATCTTTATATCTCTAGAGGGATCACCGGCAGGAGGAAGGAGGTCCTGATTCCTCTATATAGATCTTTATATCACTAGAGGGATCACCAGCAGGAGGAAGGAGGTCCTGATTCCTCTATATAGATCTTTATATCACTAGAGGGATCACCAGCAGGAGGAAGGAGGTCCTGATTCCTCTATATAGATCATTATATCACTAGAGGGGTCACCAGCAGGAGGAAGGAGGTCCTGATTCCTCTATATAGATCATTATATCACTAGAGGGATCACCAGCAGGAGGAAGGAGGTTCTGATTCCTCTATATAGATCTTTATATCACTAGAGGAGTCACCAGCAGGAGGAAGGAGGTCCTGATTCCTCTATGTAGATCTTTATATCACTAGAGGGGTCACCAGCAGGAGGAAGGAGGTCCTGATTCCTCAATATAGATCTTTATATCACTAGAGGGGTCACCAGCAGGAGGAAGGAGGTCCTGATTCCTCTATATAGATCTTTATATCACTAGAGGGATCACCAGCAGGAGGAAGGAGGTCCTGATTCCTCTATATAGATCTTTATATCACTAGAGGGATCACCAGCAGGAGGAAGGAGGTCCTGATTCCTCTAAATAGAGCTTTATATCACTAGAGGGATCACCAGCAGGAGGAAGGAGGTCCTGATTCCTCTATATAGATCTTTATATCACTAGAGGGATCACCAGCAGGAGTTTATGTGTCCAGTTCTGTGGACCTCACTTACATAAAGATATTGATAAGAGAGAATGAGTCCAGGGAGGGGTAAAAAAATGGTGAAAAGTCTGAGGGATAAAACATATCGGGAGAGACTACAGGGATTTAATATGTACAGTCTGGAGGAAAGAAAGGAAAGGAGGGACATGACTGAAACCTTTAAATACATGAAAGGTGTGAATAAGGTTCAGGAGGACAGGATTCTCAGTATGAAGCCAAGAAGAACACGGGGACATGACTTCAAACTAGTAGGAGGAAAGTTCAAAACCTAAGCCCAAGAAGGTATTATTTTACTGAAAGGGTAGTTGATGATTGGAACAGACTTCTAGCAAAGGTAGTGATACAGGCAACAGGAAGTAAACTTGAACATGATTGTGATAAACATAGATCTATATCCAGACTAAAAGATTAAAAAAAGAACAAAAACAAACAAAAAATAAAAGGAAGGGGCAGACTCAATGGACCACTTGGTCTTTTTTCTGTTGTCACTCTTCTATATTTGTGTGTTTCTGTTGGGCCTCCTCCATACCGGAGCTGGCTGGTTGGTCGGGTCAGCATGTGAACTGTTGCCGCAGTGACTTTGCTAGGGATAAAAGAATTCAGGCAAAGTTCAGGGAAGTGTATTCAGTTAAAGTCTCCAAAGGAAGAACTGACTTCCGATGAATAGTATTCTTGCCTGGTTGGCAAATTTATGAAATTATACCAGTTGATTTTGGTTTAATAATTTTGATGATCAGAATTAATTAAATGGGACGCTGATTGTGTGTGATGAAATATATAATGTTATTGCTATTCATCATTTTCATGAAGAAAGGAATCTTTCGACATCTGATGTAGATCTACCTGCCCTACTAAGATCCTGCACCACATCAAGTCCCATCAATATCTAGTGTAAAGGGAAATATCTCCATCTCTTTCCACTGATGATTAGTGTAAGGGGAAATATCTCCATCTCTTTCCATTCATGACTAGTGTAAGGGGAAATATCTCCATCTCTTTCCATTGATGATTAGTGTAAGGGGAAATATCTCCATCTCTTTCCATTGATGATTAGTGTAAGGGTAAATATCTCTATCTCTTTCTATTCATGACTATCTTAAGGGGAAATATCTCCATCTCTTTCCATTGATGACTATCGTAAGGGGAAATATCTCCTTCTCTTTCCATTCATGACTAGTGTAAGGGGAAATATCTCCTTCTCTTTCCATTGATGACTATCGTAAGGGGAAATATCTCCATCCCTTTCCATTGATGACTATCGTAAGGGGAAAAATCTCCTTCTCTTTCCATTCATGACTAGTGTAAGGGGAAATATCTCCATCTCTTTCCATTGATGACTATCGTAAGGGGAAATATCTCCTTCTCTTTCCATTCATAAATTAGTGTAAGGGGAAATATCTCCATCCCTTTCCATTGATGACTATCGTAAGGGGAAATATCTTCATCTCTTTCCATTGATGACTATCGTAAGGGGAAATATCTTCATCTCTTTCCATTAATGACTAGTGTAAGGGGAAAAATCTTAATCCCTTCCCATTGATGACTAGCGAAAGGGGAAATATCTCCATCTCTTCCTTTTATCGACTAGTGTAATGGGGCACTTAGTTTTTTTTTCTGGGCATTATTATTCATTCATTATCATGAAAATTGTTGACCAATAGTGAAAGGGAACGCTGAACAATAATCAGCCTAGGTGTCAAATTCTAGGTATTCTTATTCTTTAATTTACAACTTTCGAAAGCTTAGTGATTGCACTACTTTACCATGAAATTTAGATATCATTTTTAGCAGGGGTTCTCGGAGAAAAACGTATTTCATGAGTTCTTCCAGGTCAAAAAGGTTGAGTATTTGACACCCATGGCCGAATATTTTTTTAATTCCACCCTCTTTTTCTACAACATTTTCCGTAATAATCCTGAAATTCAATTCAAATAATCATAATTGAAGTAACGCAAAAGAGACACAGTCAGTTAAAATCATGGTAACTCCCAACATTAGTAATCAATGTAGAAGTGACCCCTTACATTGGTGGTCGGTAGTAAATAGCCCTATTGCATTCGTAACCAATATAGGTGATATCCGTCAGCCATTGCTAACTACCCAAAGATCCCCCCAGCAAGCTGAGAAGGAACCCCAGGGTTCCGTGGAACCTTGAATGAGAAAAGCTCACTCTACATGGCACACCCTTGTAAAAAGCTAATCTCGTACTGAGGAACTGAAAACTGACAGAGGAAAGTCAACAAGCCCCCAGATCTGGATTCTAACCTTCACTGGGTCATCTATGAGATAACTAAATCTCTAGGATTCCATAGAACCTTGAATGAGAAAGGCCGCTCTACAAGGTACACCTGGGCCCGGTAAAAAGCAGATCTCATACCGAGGAACCGAAGACTGACAGAGGAAGGTCTACAAAGCCTAATGTTTACCTTCATCTCTAGACCCCCCCAGATCTGGATACTAACAATTACCGGGTCTTCTATGAGATGACTATATCTGGGAATATTTGTCTAGAGGTGACATAGGGCAGCCTAGTACCGAGGCTGTCAGATGTGACCATCACTGATGAGTTCTACAGCAAAACAATGACAGATTGATACTGAGGGTGACCACCTATGTGGATATAGTCACATCTGACAACATGGTTTAAGAATTGTATTAATAGTAAATCCAGGGCTTTTTTTTCCTCAGACAATAGGTGCAGGAACTCCCCCTTTCCGAGTCACCCCTTATCTCCGCCCCTACCCACTTCCCAGTACCATCCCTTTTAGACAATATAGAACCAAGTATCATTTTGAGGTGCTAAGTAATTTGTATGGAATTTGGTAATGATATCAAGAAAAGCAGTAAAATAGATCCCCAGCGGCCAGCAACAATAGATCCCCCTAACCACAATGGACCAACCACAACAAAATTTCCCTGCCAGCAACAATAGACTCCCGGCAGCATCAACAGATCTCTGCACAGCCAGCATTAATAGTCTGCCTGGCTGCCATCCACAATAGACCCCTCCCCCAACAGTAGATCTCTTTCAGCAACAACTGACCCCCCAGCAACATACATAAGACCCCCCCCCCCCAGAAACAATAGGTCCCCCACCAGCAACAATAGACCTCCCCAGCAACAATAGACCTCCCCAGCAACAATAGACCCCCCACCCCTTGCAAAAATAGATCCAAAGCAGTGAGCATTAATATCCTGCAACACACCCCAGCACCCCTTGCAGTCAGTCCAAGAGGTGCCGGAACTGCGTTCCCACGCGTGAAAAAAAGCCCTGAGTAAATCCCATCTGAACCCCTGAGATACAACAATGCTATTCCCAGACATTGTGTACATGGGGTTCACATGTTCTCCTCATGTCTGTCTGTCCAGGGAAATGACATTAGAGTGTAAGCTCCTCTGGTATAAAGACTGATGTGTTTGGCTCAGTGATCTCTGTACAGCACTGCGGTATATGTCAGAGCTATATAAATGTATAATAATAATAGTGTGTGACTGTGGGGGGGCATTAGAGTGTAAGCTCCTCTGGTGCATATGATGTATGAAGCATGTTCTCTCTCTGTCCCCTAGACAGTGTAAAGCAGAATATTTCATGTTCCTTTAGACATAAAATAAACGTATTTCTGATGCCGCAGTCACATATTTATGATATAATGTATGAACAGGTTTGTACTTCCTATCTGCATAAAACATAAACAAGTGTCATTTATTGAGCAATATAAAAGATAAGAGGAATAATCAGCGTCAGTCCTGTTGTGAAATGTTATTAAGCTGTATTCAATATGAGCGGGCCGGGGCAGACAGTTGAGACCCGTCTGGTAGTGGAAAGCTTCTTGAGGATGCAGAGAAGTGTTTGCAGAGTGAGGACATGTCCGCCATCGAAGGGCCCCTGTGCAATGCACAGAACGATCGTCTGGGGGGGATGTGTTCACTCTGCGAAGACATTATGGGTTATGGGGGGATGTACGCTCGTGTCACCCCTGTGTGTCTGATCATCATATGGAGGGGCTCTGGCGTGTCATGGTAGAATAATCCGGGTATGCGTTGTATCCAGTCCTGACTTCATATTATCCAACCAAAGTCAGCTACAGGACACACAGCGGGTGTATAAGACCTTCTCTGTATGGAAATTTCCATCCACAAATGTGGTCTTCACATCACTCAAAACATTAAAAATTCTGAGTATCAAGAGAATTTCCAACACCTGAAAGCAGCTGAGTAAAGAATGAGGATCATATTAATAATCAGGGGAGGGGGGCAGAGGATGAGGATAACATTAATAAATAGGGGGAGCAGAGGATGAGGATAACATTAATAATCAGGGGAGGGGGGCAGAGAATGAGGATAACATTAATAATCAGGGGAGGGGGGCAGAGGATGAGGATAACATTAATAAATAGGGGGAGCAGAGGATGAGGATAACATTAATAATCAGGGGAGGGGGGCAGAGAATGAGGATAACATTAATAAATAGGGGGAGCAGAGGATGAGGATAACATTAATAAATAGGGGGAGGGGAGCAGAGGATGAGGATAACATTAATAAATAGGGGGAGGGGAGCAGAGGATGAGGATAACATTAATAGGGGAGGGGGAGCAGATGATGAGGATAATACTAATAAATAGGGGAGGGGGGCAGAGGATGAGGATAACATTAATAAACAGGGGAGGGGGAGCAGAGGATGAGGATAACATTAATAAATAGGGGGAGGGGAGCAGAGGATGAGGATAACATTAATAAATAGGGGGAGGGGAGCAGAGGATGAGGATAACATTAATAAATAGGGGGAGGGGGCAGAGGATGAGGATAACATTAATAAACAGGGGAGGGGGAGCAGAGGATGAGGATAACATTAATAAATAGGGGAGGGGGGGCAGAGGATGGGGATAACATTAATAAATAGGGGGAGCAGAGGATGAGGATAACATTAATAAACAGGGGAGGGGAGCAGAGGATGGGGATAACATTAATAAATAGGGGAGGGGGAGCAGAGGATGGGGATAACATTAATAAATAGGGGGAGCAGAGGATGGGGATAACATTAATAAACAGGGGAGGGGAGCAGAGGATGGGGATAACATTAATAAATAGGGGAGGGGGAGCAGAGGATGGGGATAACATTAATAAATAGGGGGAGCAGAGGATGAGGATAACATTAATAAATAGGGGGAGGGGGGCAGAGGATGGGGATAACATTAATAAATAGGGGGAGCAGAGGATGAGGATAACATTAATAAATAGGGGGAGGGGAGCAGAGGATGAGGATAACATTAATAAATAGGGGGAGGGGGGCAGAGGATGGGGATAACATTAATAAATAGGGGGGAGCAGAGGATGAGGATAACATTAATAAATAGGGGGAGGGGAGCAGAGGATGGGGATAACATTAATAAATAGGGGGAGCAGAGGATGAGGATAACATTAATAAATAGGGGAGGGGGGGCAGAGGATGGGGATAACATTAATAAATAGGGGAGGGGGAGCAGAGGATGAGGATAACATTAATAAATAGGGGGAGGGGGGCAGAGGATGGGGATAACATTAATAAATAGGGGGAGCAGAGGATGAGGATAACATTAATAAATAGGGGAGGGGGGGCAGAGGATGAGGATAACATTAATAAATAGGGGAGGGGGGGCAGAGGATGAGGATAACATTAATAAATAGGGGAGGGGGAGCAGAGGATGAGGATAACATTAATAAATAGGGGAGGGGGGGCAGAGGATGGGGATAACATTAATAAATAGGGGGAGCAGAGGATGAGGATAACATTAATAAACAGGGGAGGGGGAGCAGAGGATGAGGATAACATTAATAAATAGGGGAGGGGGGGCAGAGGATGGGGATAACATTAATAAATAGGGGGAGCAGAGGATGAGGATAACATTAATAAACAGGGGAGGGGGGCAGAGGATGGGGATAACATTAATAAATAGGGGGAGGGGAGCAGAGGATGAGGATAACATTAATAAATAGGGGAGGGGGAGCAGAGGATGAGGATAACATTAATAAACAGGGGAGGGGGAGCAGAGGATGGGGATAACATTAATAAATAGGGGGAGCAGAGGATGAGGATAACATTAATAAACAGGGGAGGGGGCAGAGGATGAGGATAACATTAATAAACAGGGGAGGGGGGGCAGAGGATGAGGATAACATTAATAAATAGGGGGAGGGGAGCAGAGGATGAGGATAACATTAATAAATAGGGGGAGGGGGGCAGAGGATGGGGATAACATTAATAAATAGGGGAGGGGGGGCAGAGGATGGGGATAACATTAATAAATAGGGGGAGCAGAGGATGAGGATAACATTAATAAACAGGGGAGGGGGGCAGAGGATGAGGATAACATTAATAAATAGGGGGAGGGGAGCAGAGGATGGGGATAACATTAATAAATAGGGGGAGGGGAGCAGAGGATGAGGATAACATTAATAAATAGGGGGAGGGGGGCAGAGGATGAGGATAACATTAATAAATAGGGGAGGGGGGGCAGAGGATGAGGATAACATTAATAATCAGTGAAGGCTTACATAATAAATTTATAAAAATGATAATAAGAAAAGAAATTGATACAAATATAACGATTCTAAATGATGTAACTTCATATTCAGAGTTTTAATTGCTGACAAAGTTTCAAACAACCGAAAACATTTGACAGATTTATTGAGATTTACTAAAGGCGTGAAGACTTTTCACTCATCAAACTGAATGTTCTTTTTGTAAAATGAACGTTCACTGAACTTGGTGAATACGGTGAAGCTGTGTTCCCTTCAATCATCCAATCAGGTGCAAGAAGGTAAAAAAAAACCTTTTAAAGTTAAAAGAAAGTGAATCTTTCAGTAGATGAAAACTTTGTCTCAATCACGTCAATCAACCCTCCGAGACACCATCGGCCCCCTGATGACACCAGACCCTTCTCATCGATACAACCTATAATAACGATGAATCCGTAGACAGAACGATACATTGTATAAAAGTGATGGATCCCTACAGACGGAACGATACATTGTATAAAAGTGATGGATCCCTACAGACAGGACGATACATTGTATAAAAGTGATGGATCCCTACAGACAGAACGATACATTGTATAAAAGTGATGGATCCCTACAGACAGAACGATACATTGTATAAAAGTGATGGATCCCTACAGAGAGAACGATACATTGTATAAAAGTGATGGATCCCTACAGACAGAACGATACATTGTATAAAAGTGATGGATCCGTACAGACAGAACGATACATTGTATAAAAGTGATGGATCCCTACAGACAGGACGATACATTGTATAAAAGTGATGGATCCCTACAGACAGGACGATACATTGTATAAAAGTGATGGATCCCTACAGACAGGACGATACATTGTATAAAAGTGATGGATCCGTACAGACAGAACGATACATTGTATAAAAGTGATGGATCCCTACAGAGAGAACGATACATTGTATAAAAGTGATGGATCTCCATACAGACGGAACGATACATTGTATAAAAGTGATGGATCCCTACAGACAGAACGATACATTGTATAAAAGTGATGGATCCCTACAGACGGAACGATACATTGTATAAAAGTGATGGATCCCTACAGACGGAACGATACATTGTATAAAAGTGATGGATCCCTACAGACGGAACGATACATTGTATAAAAATGATGGATCCCTACAGACAGGACGATACATTGTATAAAAGTGATGGATCCCTACAGACAGAACGATGCATTGTATAAAAGTGATGGATCCCTACAGACAGAACGATGCATTGTATAAAAGTGATGGATCCCTACAGACGGAACGATACATTGTATAAAAGTGATGGATCCCTACAGACAGAACGATACATTGTATAAAAGTGATGGATCCCTACAGACAGGACGATACATTGTATAAAAGTGATGGATCCCTACAGACAGGACGATACATTGTATAAAAGTGATGGATCCCTACAGACAGGACGATACATTGTATAAAAGTGATGGATCCGTACAGACAGAACGATACATTGTATAAAAGTGATGGATCCCTACAGAGAGAACGATACATTGTATAAAAGTGATGGATCTCCATACAGACGGAACGATACATTGTATAAAAGTGATGGATCCCTACAGACAGAACGATACATTGTATAAAAGTGATGGATCCCTACAGACGGAACGATACATTGTATAAAAGTGATGGATCCCTACAGACGGAACGATACATTGTATAAAAGTGATGGATCCCTACAGACAGAACGATGCATTGTATAAAAGTGATGGATCCCTACAGACGGAACGATACATTGTATAAAAGTGATGGATCCCTACAGACAGAACGATACATTGTATAAAAGTGATGGATCCCTACAGACAGAACGATACATTGTATAAAAGTGATGGATCCCTACAGAGAGAACGATACATTGAATAAAAATGTTACCTACCACACGCAGCCCCATCGCCGCTCTCTTCCGGGTGACTGAGCCGCTATCTCTCGGCCAGCTAATCCGAGCCGGTTGGACAGCAGAGACGGCGTTCAGGTGCGCTTGGCGTGAGTCTGGCTACTGAAGTGGCCCCCTAGGATTAGAGGCGAAGACACTGAGCATTTCAGGGGCGGAAGAGGGAGGAAAGAAGAAAAAGAGGGGGAAAGTTACTGGTTCCCGATATAAATCCGAGCGGAGACAATGGCGCTCTGCGGAAGTGTACGTTATTTGAAAGACGCACACATCGTTTATCTGCCACCCTGACAAGCTTTTCAAGCGGCCTGAAACGCATTAAGTCTCTGGCACAGCCATAAAATATGCAGAGGAGGGAATCGGCACCCACTGCCCCATCCACATGCTCATCAACACTCTGCCCTGCTTTCTATTCAGTCCTTGTTGCCGTGAAAGGCACAGAAGCTCCAAAGCCCCCCACTTTCAGAGCCGCACAAAGGAAGGGAACTTATGACCTTTCCTTTTTGGTATCTCAACTAACTTGGAAGGCGACAAAACATTTAAAGCCAGGAGAGGGGGGGTGGGCAGAGGAAACGATTATTCTGCACATGAAACATTTTCTAAAAACAGAGGAACCCCCCCCCCCCCCACCAAGCCTTCTTTTGTCCTCCCTCCAGCCTTTATTTTATCATCTGTCCTGCCACCCGTATCTTGCCATCTTCCCCCCGGGCCCGGCATTTACATGTTGAGGAAGGGTAGGAAACAAGGGGACCCCTTTGCGGGCTCCCCCCCCCTGCAGAAAGGTATAATAAGTCAATGGAGATTGAAATAATTCCAGAGGGGATCTATACAATCTCCCCGGGGAACTGGCACAATGGGCCATTGACACAAAGGCTAGTCACTCTATGTGTCCTTGTACAGATCAGTCTAACTTTCCGCCTCAGCCGCCGGTCCCCCCCCCCCCCGCCATCGCTGTGCGCTGAATTTTGTTAGGTGTGTGACATGTCGGAACAAACGTCCCACCGGGGGGAGCTTCTTCCTCCGACGGATATGGAGGACGATGGGCTGTGAAGGAATGCAGGGGACAACTTTCACCATAATGTATGATCGGAAAAGAAAAGACGGACCTAATTCCTACCAGGAATGTTGTCCGCCATGTTCCAAAGCCATTCCCAGCAGCTGAGTTCCTGTAGGGTGGCGTGGGAAGATGACAGGCCACAGTTCAGATTATATCAACAGGTCGGTTCTGCAGGTCTAGAAATTTGAAATTCTTGAAGACATCTACCATAGTTACATAGTTAGTCTGGTTGACACAAGTCCATCAAGTTCAACCAATAGAGAGGGGAAAAAGAATCATATCCCCCCTTATATATTTATACATGGCGATCATATCCCCCCTTATGTATTTATACATGGAGATCATATCCCCCCTTATATATTTATACATGGCGATCATATCCCCCCTTATGTATTTATACATGGTGATCATATCCCCCCTTATGTATTTATACATGGAGATCATATCCCCCCTTATATATTTATACATGGTGATCATATCCCCCCTTATATATTTATACATGGAGATCATATCCCCCCTTATATATTTATACATGGAGATCATATCCCCCCTTATGTATTTATACATGGAGATCATATCCCCCCTTATGTATTTATACATGGAGATCATATCCCCCCTTATGTATTTATACATGGAGATCATATCCCCCCTTATGTATTTATACATGGAGATCATATCCCCCCTTATATATTTATACATGGAGATCATATCCCCCCTTATGTATTTATACATGGAGATCATATCCCCCCTTATATATTTATACATGGAGATCATATCCCCCCTTATGTATTTATACATGGAGATCATATCCCCCCTTATATATTTATACATGGAGATCATATCCCCCCCTTATATATTTATACATGGAGATCATATCCCCCCTTATATATTTATACATGGAGATCATATCCCCCCTTATGTATTTATACATGGAGATCATATCCCCCCTTATGTATTTATACATGGAGATCATATCCCCCCTTATATATTTATACATGGAGATCATATCCCCCCCTTATATATTTATACATGGAGATCATATCCCCCCTTATATATTTATACATGGTGATCATATCCCCCCTTATGTATTTATACATGGAGATCATATCCCCCCTTATGTATTTATACATGGAGATCATATCCCCCCTTATGTATTTATACATGGAGATCATATCCCCCCTTATATATTTATACATGGAGATCATATCCCCCCCTTATATATTTATACATGGAGATCATATCCCCCCTTATATATTTATACATGGAGATCATATCCCCCCTTATGTATTTATACATGGAGATCATATCCCCCCTTATGTATTTATACATGGAGATCATATCCCCCCTTATATATTTATACATGGAGATCATATCCCCCCTTATATATTTATACATGGAGATCATATCCCCCCTTATATATTTATACATGGTGATCATATCCCCCCTTATGTATTTATACATGGAGATCATATTCCCTTAATCTCCTCTTCTCAGGAGATAATAGATTCAGTTCCTCTAATCTTTCCTCATAGCTGAGCTCCTCCATGCCTCTTATCAGTTTGGTTGCTCTTCTCTGCACTTTCTCCAGTTCCCTGATTTCCTTTTTGAGAACTGGAGCCCAAAACTGAACTTCATATTCCAGATGAGATCTTACTAATGATTTGTACAGAGGCAGAATGATGTCTCTCTCTCTCTGTTCTGATGGAATGGTGTTAAAACCTCTGTTATGTATATATTGGTAAGAAAGGGTGAAGGCAAAGTGCTGGATATGAATTCTCTACCAGTAAAAATGAAGCCCTTAGTTGATATAAATGGCCTGGGTTAGGAGGTTCTCCATAAAGTAGGGGTACCTTAAAAAGCCAAATCGAATAGTCTTAATACACCGGAAAAAAGTGTCAGATGATCCAAGAGTCTGTGAATGATTCATCAGTTCAGTAAATGACCAAGGAGAATCTGTTAAAAAAACACCAAGGAAAAAACACACATCCAACATATCTCGGGGGCTCAAAGATCTCTCCCATCCTCAGGGCCCAAACATAATAAACTCAGCAATAGAGTTCTTTTGATGATTCTTAAATCCAATGATCCTGGTAACTTCTGAATTTTACCATGATGGATGGCTGAACCCTGGTGATTGTGAGGTCATTATGCTTGGGCCCTAAGGAAGGGGAAACGTTTGGGTCCCTGTAACACATTGGCTGTCTGTTTTTCTTTCCAAGATTTGTATTGCTGTCTTTGCCCCCAATGGGGAGATTCACTTTCTCTTTTGATACCAAAAGTATGGAGTTTGTCTCCTTAGTAGCTTTAATATCCTCCTCTTTTCTGAGGTGTTCAGTGGGGTTGAGGTCAGGGATCTGTGCAGGACACTCGATTTCCTCCACACCAGGCTGGTCACACCATGTATTTATGGAGCTGGATTTGTACGCGGCGGGGGGGGGTTACAGTCATGCTGGAGCAGAAAAGGGTCTTCACCAAACTGTTATCACAAGGTTGGAAGAGCACAATTGTCTACAATATCTTTGTATAATGGAGTATTAACAGTACCCACCTCGGGTACTGATGTTAGATGAGAAGACCTGGCTTACATGTTGGGCCTCACATTGGGCACCATGAAAAAAGACCTGGCTCTCAACTGGTGTTCCAGTTCATTCCAACGGTGATCAGTAGGGATGAGGTCAGGGCTCTGTGCAGGACACTCGAGTTCCTCCACACTAAACTGGTCACACATTATGTCTCAATGGAGGTGGCTTTGTACACAGGGGACAGTCATGCTGGAGCAGAAAAGGGTCTTCACCAAACGGTTGCCACAGGGTTGGAAGAGCACAATTGTCTACATTGTCTTTGTATGAATGAGGATTACCAGTACCCTTCACTAGAGACACCTGAACTCCATCATTTGAAGGGGGATTTACATCATTTTTGACAAATATATTTTTTTAACCTCCCTGGCGGGATGATTATTTCGGATTTTAGGTGCTGAAAGCGGTACAATTATTTTGCATGGAAATTTGGCGTTTTATATTGTAGGTCTGTAATTCTTAACAATAACACACTTAAATCTGTCCAAACCAGAGTCTAGTAGATATCCCGGGTATGATAAAGTTTGAAACACAAAAACATAAATTATAATATAATAAATAAAAATAAATAATTTAAAAAATAAAAATAAATAGTAATAAAATAAATTTCCCCACGATTCACTATCGCTCAATTCTGCAAGTGTTCTAATTTACTATCGCTGTTTTCTAGCTGGTCTAAAGCCACTTTTGACGTAAAGGGACACTTTTTGGTTGCTATGGACAATCTCCAGTTTCCAGGCAGAAAGAACAGTATATATCACATAAAACTGCATGCAGGACATGGGCCAAAGCACTGGGGACAAAAGGGATGTGAAATCATTTCATACAGTACTGTAATCTGAAAGATTACAGTACTGTATGTGTTATGATTTTTACTTTTTTTTTAATTTGCCGCCAGGCTCCGCCCCCGTGCGTCGCGACGCTCGCAGGGAACGGAGCCTGGCACAGAGAGGCTTCGGAGGAGGACAGAGCCCACGGACACTGCGGGGGGACATCGCAGGATCCCGGGGACAAGGTAAGTAAAGGCACACCAGGATCCTGCGATGTAATCCCGAGTGTGGCTCGGGGTTACCGCTAATGGTCCTGAATTTTAACCCCGAGCCACACTCGGGAAAACCGCCAGGGAGGCTACAATTCTGTTTTCACCTTTTTTTTCCCATCCTTTCTTACATCTCGGTGTTACTGATCTCCTGCAGCCTCTTTTCAGCCACTCCCTGTCTACATGTACACCAATGATGGCTGCATGACATTTCCCAGGGTGGGTTTACTGATGGTAATTGAGTCCACCTGTGTGTAATTTAATCTCAGTATAAATACAGCTGTTCGGTGAAGCCCTTAGAGGTTTGTTAGAGAACCTTAGTGAACAAACGGCAAACCTACCAAGACATGTCCGTCCACCTAAACTGACCGGCCGGGCAAGGAGAGCATTCATCAGAGAAGAGCCAAGAGGTCCATGGTAACTCTGGAGGAGCTGCAGAGATCCACAGCTCAGGTGGGAGAATCTGTCCACAGGACAACTATTAGTCGTGTTCTCCACAAATCTGCCCTTTATGGAAGAGTGACAAGAAGAAAGACATTGGTGAAAGAAAGTCATAAGAAGTCCTGTTTGTAGTTTGTGAGAAGCCATGTGGAGGACACAGCAAACATGTGGAAGAAGGTGCTCTGGTCAGAGGAGACCAAAATTCAACTTTATGGCCTAAAAGCAAAACGCTATGTGTGGGGAAAACTAACACTGCCCATCACCCTGAACACACCATCCCCACCGTGAAACATGGTGGTGGCAGCATCATGTGGTGGGGATGGTTTTCTTCAGCAGGGACAGGGAAGCTGGTCAGAGTTGATGGGAAGATGGATGGAGACAAATACAGGACAATCTTAGAAGAAAACCTGTTAGAGTCTATAAAAGACTTGAGACTGGGGCGGAGGTTCACCTTCCAGCAGGACAACGACCCCAAACATCCAGCCAGAGCTACAATGGAATGGTTTAGATCAAAGCATATTCATGTGTTAGAATGGCCCAGTCACAGTCCAGACCTAAATCACATTGAGAATCTGTGGCAAGACTTGAAAATTGCTGTTCACAGACGCTCTCCATCCAATCTGACAGAGCTTGAGATATTTTACAAAGAAGAATGGGCAGAAATGTCCTCTCTAGATGTGCAAAGCTGGTAGAGACATCCCCAAAAAGACTTGTAGAGAAAGGGGGTTCTACAAAGTATTGACTCCGGGGGGCGCCATACAAATGCCCCCCCCCCCCGCCCCCACACACTTTTCACATATTTATTTGTATCATTTATCATTTTCCTTCCACTTCACAATTATGTGACACTTTGTGTTGGTCTATCACATAAAATCCCAATAAAATACATTTACGTTTTTGGCTGTAACAAAATGTGGGAAATGTCAAGGGGTATGAATACTTTTTCAAGGCACTGTAACTATTTTAGTGATTGAGTTTATATTTGCTGCCTCCATCACATGTTGTCCTTCAACAATGACAGATCTGCTGGATTATTATATGTTGATCCAAAGCTACAATGTAGCCCCTTCCATGGTTCATTTTATGTATTTATCAGACTATTTATTGTATTAAAAAAAAACAAAAAAAACAATGAGGAATAAAAAAAAAAGCAGATCAGCTGCGAAGGGATTTTTTCCGTTCTGTGACAGATAAAGCTCGGTTTTGTTTGTTTGCTTTGGGCTGTTGTCAGTTTTTTTCCAGCATCTGGAGTCCGGCCGCGATGTGTAAAGTGTAATAACCCCCAGCGAGCCATTGCTGAGCTTCTCTGATATAAATTCAGGAAACTGAGATCTGATTGGTGGGGAAGTTACCGACATTGGGGATTCAGGGCCGCCCCGCTTTGGAGCTGGACGCCTATAGGTGCCAAAACCAATGTTTTAAGGTTAAAGTGTATCTAAAGCCAAACATCAACATCTCGGAGAAGTCTTATCATATTATTGTCATTTCCAATGTCATTTGAAGCATCTTTTATTTTAACCAATTGCCAACCAGCTGCCGTCGCCGTTTTTACGCCTTGCGGCTTTACTGCCCGTTTCCTACTGCGCATGCGCGAGCCGCGCGGCGCTTTCTGAATGGCCCTGTTGTATCCCAGGACATACACATGTCCCAGAAGACAACGGGGCCACTCGCCGAGGAGGAGGAATTGAAGAAACAGCGCCGCGGAATAGGAAGAGGCAGATTAGGAAGAGTGCCTAGCAACAGGGGTTTCTGGTGAGTAAAGAAAAATGTATTTTTTTCAATTTTTTTTTTAAATATTTTTTTAAGAATGTTAATGTCATTTTTTTTTTTTTTAGGGTGGCCCTCCACTTTAACCAAGCGGATCCCCGTTCTGACAGGAGACATGTCAGAGATCTACTGTTCCCAGTGATCGGAAAGTGATCGGGAACAGTGATCTCTGGGGGTCAGATTTGTCCACAGCAATGTCGCAGTCCCGCTGAAAACCGCAGATCGCCATTACTAGTAAAAAAAATAAAAATAAATAAAAGTCCCCAAATCTTTCCCATAGTTTGTAGACGCGATAACATTTGCGGAAACCAATCAATATACGCTTATTGCGATTTTTTTTTACCAAAAATATACCTATCGGCCTAAACTGATGAATAAATTTGTTTTTCTATATATATTTTTTTGGGATATGTATTATAGCAGTGATGGCGAACCTTGGCACTCCAAATGTTTTGGAACTACGTTTCCCATGATGCTCCTGCACTCTGCAGTGTAGTGGAGCATCCTGGGAAATGTAGTTCCAAAACATCTGGTGTGCCAAGGTTCACCATCACTGTATTATAGCAAAAAGTAAAAAAAAAAAAAAAAAGTTTTTTTTTTCAACATTGTTACTCTTTGTTTGTTTATAGCGCAAAAAAATTAATCCGCAGAGGTGGTCAAATACCAACATAAAAAAACTATTTGTTGGGGAAAAAGGACGACAATCTTGTTTGGTTACAGCGTCGCATGACCGCGCAATTGTCAGTTGAAGCGGCGCAGTGCCGTATAGCAAAAAAAATGGCCTGGTCATTAAGGGGGTAAATCCTTCCGACCCTTACCTAATTAATAAAATAACCCCAAGTGATTCTATAAACAGGGTGACAACCTGCTTTTGCGCTCTTCCAAATGTGCTCCTCCGTTGTCACCCTGTCACAGACCAGACATGGTCCACTATTGTCTCCATCAGGAAACCCACCCCAAGAAACACCATGCAGCCGTCTCTGGAGCGCATGAAGGCAGGAAGTGGCTGCAAAGCTGGCTGCGGGAGATCAGCAGCCTTGAAGTCCATACTGCTGTGTGTGTGTTAAAACCAATAAGGACGGTCAGTCTAAGCTTGCTAAATACATTATAGCAGTGTGAAAAGTCTTGTAGTTCAAGAAAGCAGCCACAGCCTGAGTAGAAAAGCCTGTCCCCTGCCAGAATGCTGCAGAGGAGGATCCTCGCTCTCTTTGTGGAAGCAGTGGTGCCTCTGCAGAGGTCTGACACGCCCCCCCTGTTGAGTGAGACCCATAGCTCTCTAATCCACAGGGAGCATGAGCTTTATGATTAGAGGTCTGATTCAGCATGGGAGTGTCAGACCTCTGCAGATAGACCACTGCTTCCACACACAGAGCAGCAGCATGCTGGCAGGACACAGGCCTTCCTACTCAGACCGGGGCTGCTTTCCTAAGAAACTTTGCACTCATTTGCTTAGATACACCTGACCGGTATTGAGCTGATGTTACCTGAAAGCTCAGTTGGGGCTTAAAGTGGAGCTAAAGTTATCTTCAGTGGCGACGTGTCCCTTTGCTGGCACCAGGATCTTCTTCTGGGTGCCAGTCTGTGGCTGCCTTCATTGGTTGGCGTGAGACGATGCCACTCCTGCGCATGCGCATGCATGGCTCAGGGGAAGACAGCGAGCAGTTTGTGGCACTTTAATTCATTGCAGTGATGTATATAAACTGTATACATTGTAATCATACATTTACATTTGCTGGTTTAATATACAGGTTGTGCAGTGCTGCCCCCCCCCCCCCCCCCACAGACGGGGGTCTGTCCCACTGAAAACATCCGACCAATGAGATTAATTATTTCCATTCAGAGGTCATGTGATCCGGGATGCCAAGGCATTAAGTCACATGACGATGTGTTACCATTGCTCTTGGTTATAATATGATGTGAGTTGGAAACGCTCTATTGATGGACTTGGTGTGAGTTTTAATGACAGGTCCTCTTTAGCACATTGACCTAGACTTGTACCGTCTTCCCTCATTACTCCGGAGAAATCACATCCACTTCCCACTAAACCACTTCTTTACCGACCAAATTAAATAATTGATGGTAAAAGTAAATGTGTGTTCTGACAAAAGTGATTTAATTTTGCACATTTCAGTTGGTAGACGTAGGTGGGGGGGATGGGGGGAGGATGGGGGGAGGATGGGGTCTGAGGGGTCATGCTGAGTCTCCGGAGATTCGGGAAGAGAATATTCCCTCCTGGTCTCCAACAAACCCCAATACAAGGTCAGACACCCAGCGCCCACCTCCAGTGTCCTGGCTCACCCCGGAATCTGGGCACACAGTGCCTCCATGTGCCGTCCCCCCCCCCCACCTCCCCTCCTGAGGATGCCAAGCTGGAAGGGGTTAAGAGGCGGTTGTAGAAGCGAGGAGGAAGAACTCTGCTCTGTGTCCTTTAATTAAGTCTCATTAGTGGAATCCAGCTGCTTCTCACTCCGTCTTCCCCCTGCATGGATTACACACCCGATTACACAGCTGCCCCCCACCTCCGCCCCACCGCTGCCTTCACTAGGGAAACCAGATGCACCCGGGAAAAGATTTTAACTTCTTGAGGGCTCTCCCCACCATTTCCATACAGACACAAAATGGAGGCCCAGCCGCAGGAATCCGGAGAGCAGAAAGACACGGGCCGGCTGCATAGAGGATGGGTGCAACCATGGGTGATCCTCTTCCTACTGTCCATAGGATCCAGCCAGATGACACGGAATCCCATCAGACTACACAGGACCTATCCAGAACCTGACATCCAACCAGATGACATGGGATCCCATCAGACTACGCAGGACCTATCCAGAACCTGACATCCAGCCAAATGACATGGGATCCCAACAGACTACACAGGACCTATCCAGAACCTGACATCCAGCCAAATGACATGGGATCCCAACAGACTACACAGGACCTATCCAGAACCTGACATCCAGCCAAATGACATGGGATCCCAACAGACTACTCAGGACCTATCCAGAACCTGGCATCCAACCACATGTCATGGGATCCCATCAGACTACACAGGACCTAACCAAAAACCGACATCCAGCCAGATGACATGGGATCCCATCAGACTACACAGGACCTAACCAAAAACTGACATCCAGCCAGATGACATGGCATCCCAACAGACTACGCAGGACCTATCCAGAACCTGACATCCAGCCAAATGACATGGGATCCCAACAGACTACTAAGGACCTATCCAGAACCTGGCATTTAGCCAGATGACATGGGATCCCATCAGACTACATAGGACCTATCCAGAACCTGGCATCCAACCAGATGACATGGGATCCCATCAGACTACATAGGACCTATCCAGAACCTGGCATCCAGCCAGATGACATCGGATCCCTACAGACTACGCAGGACCTATCCAGAACCTGGCATCCAGCCAGATGACATCGGATCCCTACAGACTACGCAGGACCTATCCAGAACCTGGCATTCAGCCAGATGACATGGGATCCCATCAGACTACACAGGACCTATCCAGAACCCGGCATCCATCCAGATGACATGGGATCCCATCAGACTACACAGGACCTATCCAGAACCCGGCATCCAGCTAGATGACATGGGATCCCTACAGACTACGCAGAACCTATCCAGAACCTGGCATTCAGCCAGATGACATGGGATCCCATCAGACTACACCGGACCTATCCAGAACTTGGCATCCAATCAGATGACATGGGATCCCAACAGACTACAAAGGACCTATCCAGAACTTGCCAACCAACCAGATGACATGGGATCCCATCAGGCTACACGGGACCTATCCAGAACTTGCCATCCAACCAGATGACATAGGATCTCATTAGACTGCACAGGACCTATCCAGAACTTGCCATCCGGCTAGATGACATGGGATCTCATCAGACTACACAGGGCCTATCCAGATTACCTAGCATCCAATCAGATTACATAGGATCCAGCCAGGTGGCATATGTTCCAACCAGATGATATAGGATCTTTCTAGATTACCTCACATCTAGCCAAATGACATAGGATCCAATCAGATTGCACAGGACCTATCCAGATTACCTTACATCCAGGCAGATGGCACATGATCCAGTTAGCTGACATAGGATCTAATCAGATTACATAGGATCCAATCTGATAACACAGGACCTATCCAGATTATCTAGTGTCCAGCCAAATGACGTAGTATCCAACCTGATGACATGGGATCCCAGATTACCTAGTGTCCAGTCAGATGACATGGGATCCAGCCAGGTGGCATATGATCCAATCAGATGGCACAGGATCTTTTCAGATTACTTTGCATCCTGTCAGATGACATAGGATCCAATTAGATGAAATAGGATCCAATTAGATGACATAGGATCCATTTAGATAGCACAGGACTTTTTCAGATTATCTAGCGTCCAGCCAGATGACGTAGGGTCCAGTTAGCTGACATAGGATGCAATCAGATTACACAGGGCCTATCCAGATTACCAAGTGTCCAGTCAGATGACAGGGAATCCAGTCAGATAACAGAGGACTAATCTAGACTAGATAGCATCCAACCAGATGACATAGGATCCCATCTATACCATATAACACGAAGACCTTAATGATAGATTTGAGACTTTATGTAAAGTCTTAAATTATTGCTCTCTCGGCTGAAGACAAGCTAATCCTGGAATACAGTTCAAGTAACACTGTACTTCTCAATGCAGTTCTCAAAACAAAATAAATATGCATTTCTGCAACTAGGGGGCATTGCAGGAGTAAAGGCTCCAGTTTAGTTTCCTTGTAGGCTTCATCTTGTACCTCCCACAGTTGGGCGATTGTTGGAATACAGAGTAGATGATAGCTTCTGTCCTCTCAGGCCTTAATTGACAGGTAAGAGGGTGTTTTTGTCTGACAAACTAGTTTATCTTCTTTAACCGTAAGCAGCATCTTCAAGTAAGGAAGTGTTACAAACCACAGCCTCCCAAAAATACACAATCCCTTCATTTATAGATACCATAACTCCTGAAAAATCAGGAGAACGTTCATCAAGCTCTTCAAAGAGCAATGTATGCTTCTGGATCAGCATTGTCAGTAACTGGAAATACATATTGGCAGGAAGCTTTTCCGTTATTATGAGGGGAAATGTTCTCATCATATACAGTCCTTGTTATTCCAGTTGCAATAAAAAATAAAAATTTAAAACACAAGTTTACTTTATTTACAGAATAAGCTGTACTTTGATATCAAGCATAATACTTTTCTATACATTTCATGTTCCCAGTGTAACAAAATGACTTTCAATTTGTAAAACTACTCCACGCTGAATTCTATTTTCAATTGTTCAGGAAAAAAAAAACAGGAAAATTTTTTTTTTTTCCCCCGATGACTTCAAAATTTCCAGAGATTTTACATCTCTACTTCAGATTTGCCCTGAAAAGTCTTGTAGGGGAAGGCCCTTGGCCTTATGATCAGGTTGTGCCCCTCCCATGGGGTCTACCTTTGGGAGAACCCAACCTAGTACTTGGGTGGACCTTGCTTTGGCAGATCCCCTAAATCAGTTTCTCATCCAGGGTTCCATGGATCCCTAGGGTTCCCCCAAAGGTTGCTAGGGGTACCTTGAGCAATGAGCAATTTCTTCCTGTCAGATAAGTTCCCACTTACACCATTGATCTTTTTTAGCTATCTGTAAGGGGGTAATTCTTCCCAGTCCTGGTGAGGTTATTGATGTGGTTGGCTTTTGATTTGGCATCAATTAATTCTATACTTTCGAGGCAATGGATGATTATGATTCAGCATTGGTGTGGTTGATACATATAGGGTCTATGCAGCTTAAAATTTGGAACTTGGTTGACCCAGGCAAGGTCATTGAAGTCTGTGAGCTGGCACCAACGTGGTTGATGTTTGCTAGGCTACTCAAGTCTGTTATTTGGCACCACCATAGCCAAAATAGGCTAATGTATCATTTATTGTAGATATAGTTATTTTTAGCTGGGATTCCCTGAGACCAGAAAGTTATTTCAAGGGTTCCTCTGTGTTGAAAAGGTTGAGAAAGGGTGCCTTAAAGAATGGGGTCTGCTTGGTTTTGGCAAAATGGACCATGAGTACCCAGTCCCTGCCAGGAGTCTTGCGCCCTTGAGGATCAGGGCCATGGTCCTTTCTCTTCAGAGGTGGTCCATGTGATACATCCTGTGCACTTTTTTGTGCTCTCTTTTTTTACTGGACCAGATGTTTAGTTGTGTGCGGGCACTGCACAGCGGGGGGAAAAAAAGAGACAAAATTAAGTTACGTGCAAGTCTCAATTTCACTTAGAGAAGATGTTGCTAACTCTGCTCACCTTCTGAGCCCCACTGTTGGACTTTTATTGTGATGGGGGCACCTCTAATAGGGAGGCTCAGGATATAGGTGGAGGAAGAACCAAGTCTTTTCAACGAAAGTCAAAATTGGCATATTCTTTTAGGTGTCTTTATCTCTGGATCTATTGATAGCTTCAAATTTTGGCTTTCACTGAGGGTAACTGTTGGCTCAATTTTAGTTGAAAAGGTATACTTTAGGGTCCACTCAGGAAAAGTTCCTCAATAAACTATGCTGTATATTCCATATAAATATCCCCACTCCAAAGTCACGAAAGAAGGTCCATACCAAGACTGGGAGGTATCACTCATGATAACCAGGATCTCTGGAACTTTACTCACTCCTGATTACTGGGGTGTAGGTCCTCAGGCTTGCCTTGAACTTCTTGTAGGCGAAAGCCCATGGCCTTATAGTCAGGTTCTCCCCCTCCCATGGGGATTTCCTTTGGGGGAGCCCCCCTAGTACTTGGGTGGACATTGCTTTGGCAGGTTCCCTAAAGAATGGGGTCTGCCTGGTTTTGGCCAGGTGGACCAGGTGTACCCAGTCCCTGTCAGAAGTCTCACGCTCTTGGGGATCAGGGCCAGGGTCCTTTCTCTTCAGAGGTGGTCCATGTGATATATGCTGTGCTTTTTTTTGTGTGCTCACTTTTTTATTGCACCGGATGTTCAGTTTTGTGCCGGCTTACTGCACCACAGAAAAGAAAAAAGAAGAAAAAAAAAGTTATATGCAAGTCTCAATTTCACCCAAAAAGCTTTTCCCACCTCTGATCACCTCCTGAGCCTCACTATTGGACTTTTATTGTGATGGGTGGCCTTCTTGTGGAATAGAGAGGCTCATCAGGATGTAGGAGGAAGAACCAAGTCTTTCCAGGGAAAGTCAAGATTTGCATATTCTTTCAGGTGTCCATATCTTTGGATAGCTTCAATATTCACTGAGGGTAACTATTGGCTCAGTTTTAGTTGCCCAGGTTTACTTTAGGATCCAAAACACAACACCCCCTGCTCATGAGTGTGATAGTCTGGTAACAGGTCTTCATATCCATCTGCTTCTCAACACAGGACAAGTTTACTCCAAGCCTTGCTGCCCTCTGAGGCCTGGAAAAGTCCCAGAAAACAACTACAAAAACACAAACAAGAAAGTGTGCACAAGCGCATTGCATTATCCGGTATACCATTTATTGATTGTCCACAATAAAATATACTCACAAACCATGTGAAGGAAACAGCATATCAAGCTACGCATCCATAGTAGGTTGTTCATTAGGCTCAGAATACGCCAGAGCTCAGGAGAACTCCACCAGCATCCTAGCTGGCTTACATGTTTCGAGGGCTATATGCTCATTATCAGAGCCAACCAGGTTGTTCATCAGACTCAGCGTACTCCAGAACTCAAGAGAACTCCACCGGTATCCTAGCTGGCTTACATGTTTTTAGGGGTTTTACCCTCTTCATCAGAGCCAGCCTGGTTGCTTGTCAGACACAGCATACTCCAGAGTGCAGGAAAACTCCACTGGGATCCTAGCTGGCTTACATGTTTTGAGGGCTATACCCTCTTCATCAGGGCCAGGTTGGCTCTGATGAAGAGGGTATAGCCCTTAAAACATGTACGCCAGCTAGGATCCTGGTGGAGTTCTCCTAAACTCTGGAGTATGCACAGTATGATGAACAACCTTAACATGAATGCGTAGCTTGATATGCTGTTTCTTTTACATGGTTTGTGAGTATATTTTATTGCAGATTATCAATAAATGGCATATGAGATTATGCACTAGGCTGGTGCACCCTCTCTTGTTTGTGTTTTTGCAGGTTCCTTTAGGGTCCACTTCAGAAAGGTTCCTCCGTATCCCATGAACACATCTCCACTCAGGACAAAGTCATCAAAAGGAGGTCTATGTCCCACAATTGGGGACAATTGTGGGTGCTCACTCAGGTTGAACTGGGTGGACTGGTGTCTTTATTCAACCTTACTAACCATGTAACTATGTCCATACCAAGACTTGGAGGTGTCACTCAAGAGAACCAGCAGTTCTTTTCCTAACCTGCACCAGAATGGTAGTCTTCAGTTTATGAATTTCGAAGTTTCTAATTCTCTGTGTTCAGTATGTTTGAAGAGTGAATGTCAGAGATCAGGCGAGGTCTGTGATATATAGTAAATATAGAAAACGAACAGACATGGGACACATGGCCTCGTTCTGCTGTCACTGCCAATCGAGGCGCGTGTTTGTCATGCTGAAGTCTCCGTTCGTATTACCGGCCGTATCACAGGAGGCCGATGACCCCCAATACAGGTTTCTCCCAATTCCACAATTCCGTCAGTGAATGAGTCACACGGCCCCCCTCCCTCCGAGTCTTGCCCCCTCTATCCACTTCTATTTCTCTACACATTTGGAGGATTTGGCTTGGAGGGACCCAGCTGTTGCCACGTACATAGCTACAAAGTGCCCTCATGGGAGAATACGTCCAAAAGGCAAGTGAAGCACAAACGAGCCGTCCTCACAGCACAGATTCATAGAGGCATGATCTAGGAGAACATATGGGATCCAAACAGAATACTCATCAACCACACAAGAGGAGGGTGAGCCGGCCACGTGTACGTCCATGTGCCTAGACCTCAATAACCTGACCAGTGTAAATCCCACCGGCGCCAGATTATCAACTTCAATAAACTTGCCTGTATCGGTCTCGCTGGTGCCAATTTCCAAATCAAAGACCTTAATATCTTTGCCTATTTTGGCTATGGTGGTGCCAAAAAACAGACTTGAGTAGCCTAGCAAACATCAACCACGTTGGTGCCAGCTCACAGACCTCAATGACCTTGCCTGTGTCAACTAAGTTCCAAATTTTAAGCTGCAAAGATCCTATTTGTATCAACCACACCAATGCCAAATCATAATCATACATTGCCTTGCCAGTATAGAATTAACTGATGCCAAATCAAAAGCTGTATAACCTTGTCTGTACCAACCATGTCAATAACCTCACCAGGATTGACCAAAGGAGCCAAACCACAGACCTTGAAAAGCCTTGTTTGTAACATCACATCAGTACTAGATGACAGACTTCAGGAAGCTACCCTATATCTGCCACTGGGATACACTACAAACCACAGACCTCTATAACCTACCCTGTATCTGCCACCCGGGTACAACCCACAGACCTCAATAACCCATCCTGTATCTGCCACTTGGGTAATAACTACAGACCTCAATAATCCACCCTGTATCTGCCACCAGGGTACAACCCACAGACCTCAATAATCCACCCTGTATCTGCCACTTGGGTAATAACTACAGACCTCAATAATCCACCCTGTATCTGCCACCAGGGTACAACCCACAGACCTCAATAACCAACCCTGTATCTGCCACCTCACTAAAAACCACAGACCTCAATTACCCATCTTATATCTGCCATTGAGGTAAAAACCAAAGACCCCAATAATCCACCCTGTATCTGCCACCAGGGTACAAACCACAGACCTCAATATCCCACCCTGTATCTACCACCAGGGTACAAACCACAGACCTCAATAATCCACCCTGTATCTGCTCCCGGGGTACAAACCACAGACCTCAATAATCCATCCTGTATCTGCCACCAGGGTACAAACCACAGACCTCAATAATCCACCCTGTATCTGCTCCCGGGGTACAAACCACAGACCTCAATAATCCACCCTGTATCTGCCACTGGGGTGCAAACCACAGTCCTCGAAAACCCACCCTGTATTTGCCCCAAAGCAGCTCCAGAACCTTTTTAGTCGCGGAGCGTTTTTTAGTGCGTGTTTTAGCGCGTTTGAAGCATGCTTTGGCAAGCGGCAAAACATGCGCCTGTTACCTGCACTTGAGGTGCCATTAACAACTAATAGCACCACAAGTGCAGCCCGTGATTGCAGCGCGTTCCCAAAACATGTATGCGTTTTGGTGCGTGTTTAGGAAACACGCAGGTGTGAATGCAGACTGAATCCAGAGATTTTTCCCTGCAGTACCTATTTCTGCTGATGGCCAGCAACTACAGCTTGTGATTGGACAGTGAAAGGACAAGCAGCACTTTGACAAGCTTCTCTTTCTGTGTTGACAAGGACCATGCTGATAGGAGGAGAGAGCAGAGTGCTCTCTCCTCCTATCAGCATGTTCCTTGTCAACACATGAACTGACTGGCTCCTTGTGCTGCTTCTCCCTCTCATGCTCCAGCCCTGCTGTACAGGGACTGTGAGAGGCTGACATCGGGTCACATTCGGGTACTTATATATATATATATATACAGAGTTCCATTATATTGTGTCTTTTATGAATGAGTTCAGCTTTATTCACTTAAATCAGTGATTGTTAAATTACAAGGTATAGGGGAACTCAAAGGCGGCCCCTGATATCCCCAAAGGGCCACATATAATGCAGCGTATTTATTATATGTAATACTCCAGAAGAATATCAAAGAATGAATACATGGACATTGGCGACACTCAGCAACAACGTAACCACATTAACCACACATTGCAATGTTACTGTTCCTGGATTCATGAGAAAGAAGAGAACATTCCCAGCCGACTGTCCTATTCCCAGTAAGAGCCTTCGGGGGCACCACTATACAAAACACACACATAGCGATGGTTGAATCTCTCCGAACTCTGAGTACAGACCTGGGAACTTAGCACAGGGATGGTGGGAACCCCTCAATGGGCACAGCGGGTGTACAGACCTGGGAACTTAGCACAGGGATGGTGGGAACCCCTCAATGGGCACAGCGGGTGTACAGACCTGGGAACTTAGCACAGGGATGGTGGGAACCCCTCAATGGGCACAGCGGGTGTACAGACCCAGGAACTCAGCACAGGGATGGTGGGAACCCCTCATAATGGGCACAGCGGGTGTACAGACCCGGGAACTCAGCACAGGGATGGTGAGAACCCCTCATAATGGGCACAGCGGGTGTACAGACCCGGGAACTCAGCACAGGGATGGAGGGAACCCCTCATAATGGGCACAGCGGGTGTACAGACCCAGGAACTCAGCACAGGGATGGTGGGAACCTCTCATAATGGGCACAGCGGGTGTACAGACCCGGGAACTCAGCACAGGAATGGAGGGAAACTCTCATAATGAGCACAGCGGGTGTACAGACCCAGGAACTCAGCACAGGGATGGTGAGAACCCCTCATAATGGACACAGCGGGTGTACAGACCCAGGAACTCAGCACAGGGATGGTGAGAACCCCTCATAATGGGCACAGCGGGTGTACAGACCCGGGAACTCAGCACAGGGATGGTGGGAACCCCTCATAATGGGCACAGCGGGTGTACAGACCCAGGAACTCAGCACAGGGATGGTGGGACCCCCTCATAATGGGCACAGGAGGTGTACAGACACGGGAACTCAGCACAGGGATGGTGGGAACCCCTCATAATGGGCACAGCGGGTGTACAGACCCAGGAACTCAGCACAGGGATGGTGGGAACCCCTCATAATGGGCACAGCGGGTGTACAGACCCGGGAACTCAGCACAGGGATGGTGGGAACCCCTCATAATGGGCACAGCGGTTGTACAGACCCAGGAACTCAGCACAGGAATGGAGGGAACCCCTCATAATGGGCACAGCGGGTGTACAGACCCAGGAACTCAGCACAGCGATGGTGGGAACCTCTCATAATGGGCACAGCGGGTGTACAGACCCGGGAACTCAGCACAGGGATTGTGAGAACCCCTCATAATGGGCACAGCGGGTGTACAGACCCAGGGACTCAGCACAGGGATGGTGGGAACCCCTCATAATGGGCACAGCGGGTGTACAGACCCAGGAACTCAGCACAGGGATGGTGGGACCCCCTCATAATGGGCACAGCGGGTGTACAGACCCGGGAACTCAGCACATGAATGGAGGGAACCTCTCATAATGGGCACAGCGGGTGTACAGACCCGGGAACTCAGCACAGGGATGGTGGGAACCTCTCATAATGGGCACAGCGGGTGTACAGACCCAGGAACTCAGCACAGGGATGGTCGGAAACTGCCATTCTGCTCCTTGACAGTGAGGTGTGAGGTTGCTGGTTCCTTTGCTTCTAGAGACCAGGGCCTGGAGTTGCTCCTCTGCCCCAGGAGTGATGCAGGATCCTGGGGAGGACCCTGTGGAGGCCCCCTGGATAGGCCTCAGCCTGTGGAAGATACTGGGCCTGGCCCAAGGAGAGTTGAGTCCCTGTCTGCCTTTAGACGGAGGATTGTTGAAACGCTGAAGCGGATTGAGAAGGAAGAGGAGAAATTGGTAGTTTTGAAAGCTGAATTTAAGAAGAAAAAGCAGATTTGTGCCAAAGTGTTCAGCAAGAAAAGACCGGCTCTGAGGCCTGAGTCGAAAGACTTGGAACAAGCTCTGCGGAAGCAGAAAGAACTGGTGAGTTCTCTGAAGGAGAGTAGTGGACATTTAAAGAGAAATATAGGAACGAGGAACGGTTTAGCCAAATGAGAAGAGGAGTCGCTTCCTGCATGGGGGGTGAGGAGACCAGTGAGGAGATGCAGGTACAGACAGACTCAGCAGAGCGTGAGAAAGTGGGCCTGGAGGATGAGCCCAGCTCTTCAACACTTCAGACATCTGCTGAGCCCTCAATGGCGGAGGCCTCTGTGCCCCTCCCTCTGCAACAGCAATATGGAACATCTGAGCAGGAGATAGAGGGAGGTACTGGCATGCTGGAGTTTATCCCTGAGCTAGAATCCCCTTTGGCTGCGGATTCCCCGGATAATGATGAGAAGATGGACACCGTCCCTAGCCCTGTGGAAGAGAGACCTGTGGAGAGAGCAGGATCCACCATGAAGTCTGCAACAAATGGGAGGAAGTCTGATCCCAGCATCAGCCATGACATTGCAGAGGTGACAGCACGGAAAGCAGGTACAGTGAGTGTGCAAGATGGTGGTGTGAACTTTAATGACAATGGGCTTGCTGAGGGTTATAGTGCTACGGGCAATCAGCCCAGACCCATGGATAATGTCCAACATACAATACCGACTGATTTATCTGCTGAAAACAATGCTTCAGATTTAAAAGAAATTGGTGAGTGTTGGGAATAACTGTCAGCTTCAGTCTGCAGAGAGGAGCGCCATGGACAATGCAGTGACTTTGCCTGGACCAGACACAGCGGCTGTTCCTGAGAATGGTGGAGGAGATGCTGGGAGCATTAGTGCTACAACTCTCTGCAGAGGGAGAGGGCGGGTCTCAACTCTGTTAATCCAAAGACTGCTATCCCAGCTGAATCAGACTCTCTGCCAGCAGGTTTGATTGTGTCTAAGGAATAGACTGCGATTCGTGTGTCTGTAAAAAAAACTTTTGCTGGTGTTGCTGCTACAGGATCTGGGAAGGGGGAGCAAGCAGGGATGGGATATAGAAATGTTTTATCTTCCTCAATGTTTAAAAGGAGGAATGTTGTGCAGCTTAAATGGGAGGGTGGAGGACTTCCTCCGCATAGGAGGACAGTGGTGGATAAAATTCTGCAGATGGGTTTAGGCCCACTGACATCTTCACCCTGATCAGTCCGGCAGGTTCCTATGAGTATGATTTGTCCTTTATCCGTCCGGAGTCTTTGGAAATATTTTGGGAGAAGTATGAACACGTGTGAAGGGGCCTGCTGGACTGGAGAGGGCTCATCCCCAAGCTTGTATCATGCCAGTCACTCATTAAAATGGTGACAATTCTTGTCCCCAATGAGTCCACACCACAAGGGGATTTATCTGTATAGTTGAGGAGGTATGGAGACGTCCTGAGCCCTCTAAAGAAGATTTTAGATGACTGGGAAATGGGAAATATGGACGGGGGGTCTGTGCAGTTAAAATTAAATGTCATTGACAATGTCATCCAGCATCTGCCATCCTCAGCTTTCCTGGGGAGGGACAGGCTGACCATCTTCTATCCAGGCCAGCCAAAGCTCTGCAATAAGTGTGGTGATAAAGGGCATCTTGCATCCTCTTGTCCAGTGCTCTCTGTGTCAGGGTATAGGACATTGTAATATCATCAGGTGCAATCTGTGCAATGCAGTGGGACATCCTTACAGTCAGTGTCCTGAGGCAATGCACAACAATCCTGAGCTCATGAGAGAGTTCTTCCGCCTGGACATGGAGGATGCTCAGAGCTCAGCAGCTGGAGTGCCTGTGAGTCCATCTGAGTCTGTGCCAATACCTAATGTGTCTCCCCAATCTGTGGTGCCCCAGTCTGTGCCAATACCTAATGTGTCTCCCCAGTCTGTGGTGCCCCAGTCTGTGCCAATACCTAATGTGTCTCCCCAGTCTGTGATGCCCCAGTCTGTGCCAATACCCAATATGTCTGTGTCTTCCCAGTCTGTGGTGGCTCAGTCTGTGCATTTAGCACAGGGATGGTGGGAACCCCTCATAATGGGCACAGCGGGAGTACAGACCCGGGAACTCAGCACAGGGATGGTGAGAACCCCTCATAATGGGCACAGCGGGTGTACAGACCCGGGAACTCAGCACAGGGATGGTGAGAACCCCTCATAATGGGAACAGCGGGTGTACAGACCCGGGAACTCAGCACAGGGATGGTGGGAACCCCTCATAATGGGCCCAGCGGGTGTACAGACCCGGGAACTCAGCACAGGGATGGTGGGAACCTCTCATAATGGGCACAGCAGCTGTAGAGTCCTGGGAACTTTAATCCACAATATTGGAAATACATCAGAGACTATGACATCATAGGATACCATTGGTGAAGGAATGGATTTCCACATAATATATATAATCCATATAAATAATCCTTATAATATATTAGAATGCAGTTTAGGGGAATTTCGCCCTCGATGATGATAAGACTCGGTCTCCCTTCGTCAGGTGATGAATATCACAGTGTTGGATTTTTGGGTGGGGGGGGTGCAGGGGTCAGCGGGACATGGCAAGGTGGGTTCCTTCCTCAGGGTGATGGCGATCTAAGGAAGGTGGTAAACCTTGACACGTACTTTTGGTGAAGTGCTGCATCAGTGAGCCCCCCCCCAGGCAGAGTTTCCAGGTCACAGGCCTATTCTACACGTTCGGATGATTGCTCGCGATTGCACCATCTGTGGCTCTTTGTTAACCCCGAAGGCTACTGATCCCGTCACACGGCAACGTGTGCTGATATCTTCTCATAACGGGAAATATGCTAAATTAACTGCGTATATTACAGCAGACTGACCCCGGAGGGGGGAGGGAGTGAAACAAAGAGTTCTTATGGCCCTGAAATTTCAGATGAAATTTGGAGAGTTCATAAAATTTCACCGTTGTGTAAAAACGCAATTGCAGTCAAAGGGAATCTCGTGTTTTTAGGGCTCCCAGGGGCCACAGAAGCTTCTTTCACCTATCCCGGGCCCCTCATTAGGATCATTATTGTATTTATTTGTAGAATAAAAAGTAAAAACAAGAATAAAAAGAGAACACTATGCGCCCATAATGTGATCAGACCCCCAACCCCCACCATAATGTAATCAGACCCCCAACCCCCCCCCCCATAATGTGATCAGACCCCCAACCCCACCATAATGTGATCAGACCCCCAACCCCATCATAATGTGATCAGACCCCCCCACCACCATAATGTGTTCAGACCCCCAACCCCCACCATAATGTGATCAGACCCCCAACCCCCACCATAATGTGTTCAGACCCCCAACCCCCACCATAATGTGTTCAGACCCCCAACCCCACCATAATGTGATCAGACCCCCAACCCCCACCATAATGTGTTCAGACCCCCAACCCCACCACAATGTGATCAGACCCCCAACCCCACCATAATGTGATCAGACCCCCAACCCCCACCATAATGTGTTCAGAGCCCCCCAACACCACCATAATGTGTTCAGACCCCCAATCCCACCATAATGTGATCAGACCCCCAATCCCACCATAATGTGATCAGACCCCCAACCCCACCATAATGTGATCAGACCCCCCATCACCATAATGTGTTCAGACCCCCAACCCCACCATAATGTGATCAGACCCTCCAACCCCCACCATAATGTGATCAGACCCCCCCACCACCATAATGTGTTCAGAGCCCCCCAACACTACCATAATGTGATCAGACCCCCCCACCACCATAATGTGATCAGACCCCCAACCCCCACCATAATGTGTTCAGAGCCCCCCAACACCACCATAATGTGTTCAGACCCCCAATCCCACCATAATGTGATCAGACCCCCAACCCCACCATAATGTGATCAGACCCCCCATCACCATAATGTGTTCAGACCCCCAACCCCCACCATAATGTGATCAGACCCCCCCAACACCACCATAATGTGATTAGACCCCCAACCCCCACCATAATGTGATCAGACCCCCCCAACACCACCATAATGTGATCAGACCCCCCACCCCCACCATAATGTGATCAGACCCCCAACCCCCACCATAATGTGATCAGACCCCCCACCCCCACCATAATGTGATCAGACCCCCCCAACACCACTATAATGTGATCAGACCCCCCACCCCCACTATAATGTGATCAGACCCCCAACCCCCACCATAATGTGATCAGACCCCCCCAACACCACTATAATGTGATCAGACCCCCCACCCCCACTATAATGTGATCAGACCCCCAACCCCCACCATAATGTGATCAGACCCCCAACCCCACCATAATGTGTTCAGACCCCCAACCCCCACCATAATGTGATCAGACCCCCCCAACACCACTATAATGTGATCAGACCCCCAACCCCCACCATAATGTGATCAGATCCCCCCACCCCCACCATAATGTTATCAGATCCCCAACCCCCACCATAATGTGATCAGACCCCCCCACCACCATAATGTGTTCAGACCCCCAACCCCCACCATAATGTGTTCAGACCCCCAACCCCACCATAATGTGATCAGACCCCCAACCCCCACCATAATGTGTTCAGACCCCCAACCCCACCATAATGTGATCAGACCCCCAACCCCACCATAATGTGATCAGACCCCCAACCCCCACCATAATGTGTTCAGAGCCCCCCAACACCACCATAATGTGTTCAGACCCCCAATCCCACCATAATGTGATCAGACCCCCAACCCCACCATAATGTGATCAGACCCCCCATCACCATAATGTGTTCAGACCCCCAACCCCACCATAATGTGATCAGACCCCCCCAACACCACCATAATGTGATCAGACCCCCAACCCCCACCATAATGTGATCAGACCCCCCCAACACCACCATAATGTGATCAGACCCCCCACCCCCACTATAATGTGATCAGATCCCCCCACCCCCACCATAATGTGATCAGACCCCCCCAACACCACCATAATGTGATCAGACCCCCAACCCCCACCATAATGTGATCAGACCCCCCCAACACCACCATAATGTGATCAGACCCCCAACCCCCACCATAATGTGATCAGACCCCCAACCCCCACCATAATGTGATCAGACCCCCCCAACACCACCATAATGTGATCAGACCCCCCACCCCCACCATAATGTGATCAGACCCCCAACCCCCACCATAATGTGATCAGACCCCCAACCCCACCATAATGTGATCAGACCCCCAACCCCCACCATAATGTGATCAGACCCCCAACCCCCACCATAATGTGATCAGACCCCCAACCCCCACCATAATGTGTTCAGACCCCCAACCCCACCATAATGTGATCAGATCCCCAACCCCCACCATAATGTGATCAGACCTCCCCAACCCCCACCCCACCATAAATTTGATCAGACCCCCAACCCCACCATAATGTGATCATACCCACCCTGTTGGGGTGATTGGTGACAATAGAATTTGGTGTGCTGTAGATGTTGGGGTGATGGGTGACAATAGAATTTGGTGTGCTGTAGATGTTGGGGTGATGGGTGACAATAGAATTTGGGGTGCTGTAGATGTTGGGGTGATGGGTGACAGAAGTTGGGGTGCTGTAGATGTTGGGGTGATGGGTGACAGAAGTTGGGGTGCTGTAGATGTTGGGTGATGGGTGACAATATAATTTGGGGTGCTGTAGATGTTGGGGTGATGGGTGACAGAAGTTGGGGTGCTGTAGATGTTGGGGTGATGGGTGACAGAAGTTGGGGTGCTGTAGATGTTGGGTGATGGGTGACAATATAATTTGGGGTGCTGTAGATGTTGGGGTGATGGGTGACAGAAGTTGGGGTGCTGTAGATGTTGGGGTGATGGGTGACAGAAGTTGGGGTGCTGTAGATGTTGGGTGATGGGTGACAGAAGTTGGGGTGCTGTAGATGTTGGGGTGATGGGTGACAGAAGTTGGGGTGCTGTAGATGTTGGGTGATGGGTGACAGAAGTTGGGGTGCTGTAGATGTTGGGTGATGGGTGACAGAAGTTGGGGTGCTGTAGATGTTGGGGTGATGGGTGACAGAAGTTGGGGTGCTGTAGATGTTGGGTGATGGGTGACAGAAGTTGGGGTGCTGTAGATGTTGGGGTGATGGGTGACAGAAGTTGGGGTGCTGTAGATGTTGGGTGATGGGTGACAGAAGTTGGGGTGCTGTAGATGTTGGGGTGATGGGTGACAGAAGTTGGGGTGCTGTAGATGTTGGGTGGATGGGTGACAGAAGTTGGGGTGCTGTAGATGTTGGGGTGCTAGGTGGCGATGGAAGCTGAACAAAGAAATGTGTTTGCACTTGTTGGAAGGGGGGACACGCTGACCCTGGGCTGAATCACGGACACCATTCCTGCGGTCACAGGGGGGGGGGGGGGTATTGTTATCTCAGACAATCACCATCAATGAGAAATCACCAACATTTATCAGATCCCGAGACAAAAAAAAAAACTCCCCTCCCCCTCCATTCATCGCCTGTGACAGACTCCAACAACAGGCTGCGGAATGGCGCTGCCATATACCAGAGAGAGAGATGACCTCTGCATTCTACCTGTGTGTAATATGTGGGAGCAGCCTCAGGTAAGGGGGAGGAGCTTCTCTAACAGAACTGAGAGTGATGATTGGGTGGAATCACATATAGGACAGGTGATGTCATAGCAGATATCTAAGTTCAGTGTGAAAGGGGTCTTATTATTATTAGTAGTAGTAATAACACCCTAACAAAAAATAAATGAATAATAAATAACCCCAACCCCCCTAACCTAAACTGTAACCCCTTAACCGAACGAAAAAAAAATTAAAATAAATGAATAATAATAATAAAAAAAAAGAAATAAAAGCGAATAGTAACGCTAAAAAAGCTGAAATACCAGCAACAAATGATAGTTTTTTCTATTGGCTAATAAAAAGATGCCAAAGTTTAAAAACGGATGTATAACAAGCCAGAGTCATGCATAAAACGTGTAAAAAAAACGCTCAAAGATGCTTGGCTCGGCTGTGAATTCAGCCTCAGTGCTCTGGACTGAGACACACTAGAGAGGGATGTGCTTTGTTCAGATTTCATGTCTGAGGTTTACCCTCCACTTTAAACTCATTGAACAATTGGAATCCAGTAAATGGAGGGATTGGGTTATTTTGGTGAAGTATTTTGCGGTCAGCGGAGGAGGGGGGACGTCCTGTGCCGGAGTTCAGGCACAACAAAGGTTTGTGACCGCGGGGGGAGCTTGATGGGGGTCACCGGGAACATCTGACCTGAGATGAAAGAACGGCCAACGTACCTGCTGAGCCGACACAGACATAAACACGGCCCGGCGCTCAGACACACACTAATCCCTACACATCACCTTCCCCTACTCTATGGGGGCCCCAGATGAAGCAACACCACCTGCTCCCGGGGGCCCGCCAGGTCAGGGGCCCCACCATCTATTTCCCAGATGTATACTCACAAAAATACAAGATTGTCCCTCTACTTGTCAGAAATGGCCCCGACCATCCTAAAACCTCCATCGTTTTTTCTACATTCTTTAAGGCTCTACACTGTACAATGTAAGGAATGTGACAATAACAGACATGAATAGGTCCTGGGGGGGGGGATTGAGTTGGCTCCGCCCTTTGCAGCTATAACAGCTTCACCTCTTCTGGGAAGGCCGTCCACAAGGTTTAGGAGGGTGTCTATGGGAATGTTTGACCATTCTTCCAGAAGAGCATTTGTGAGGTCAGGCACTGATGTTGGATGAGAAGGCCTGGCTCGCAGTCTTCGCTCTAATTCATCCCAAAGGAGTCCTGACCTCAACCCGATGCAGGCCAGTCAAGTTCCTCCTCCACCCTAAATTGGCTCCTCCATGTCTTTATGGACCTTGCTTTGTGTACTGGTGGGCAGTCATGTTGGAACAGGAAGGGGCCGTCCCCAAACTCCTCCCACAAAGTTGTCCAAAAATGTCTTGGTATGCCAACGCCTTAAGAGTTCCCTTCACTGGAACTAACGGGCCAAACCCAACCCCTGAAATACAACCCCCCACCATAATCCCCCCTCCCCCCAACACCATAATCCCCCCTCCTCCCACACCATAATCCCCCCTCCACCCCCCACCATAATCCCCCCTCCACCCCCACCATAATCTCCCCTCCACCCCCACCATAATCTCCCCTCCACCCCCCACACCATAATCCCCCCTCCCCCCACACCATAATCCCCCCTCCACCCCCACCATAATCTCCCCTCCACCCCCACCATAATCTCCCCTCCACCCCCCACACCATAATCCCCCCTCCCCCCAACACCATAATCCCCCCTCCCCCCACACCATAATCCCCCCTCCCCCCACACCATAATCCCCCCTCCCCCCACACCATAATCCCCCCTCCACCCAACACCATAATCCCCCCCTCCTCCCCACACCATGATCCCCCTCCCCCCACACCAAAAATCCCCTCTCCACCAAATGATTTGGGACCAGTGCACAAAGCAAGGTCCATAAAGACATGGATGAGTGAGTTTGGGGTGGAGGAGGAACTTGACTGGCCTGCACAGAGTCCTGACCTCAACCCCATAGAACACCTTTGGGATGAAACAAAACCCTTGCAGTGGAGCCCCCTGGTGCCGCAAATGCTCATTACATCTCGGGGGGAGATGAGAAGGCTGGAATACTTTCCTTACCCCCGCTTCGGCCATCTTCGGGCTGTGGGCAGTCCCCTTTTGTCTTTATGTACAATGCATGTCTAATAACCCCATATTGTAGGTGGGGGGGGGGGGGGGTGAGCGTGATCACAGCACATCACATGGCAATCGTACACAAGGGATGGCTTCCTTTCAATGCCTTTCATTGAGCACATTCGTGTTGGTCTCTGTGATTGGTCACAGTGATCACATGGTACAGACAGGGCCAATCACAGCTAATCACAACAGTAAACACTGAATCAATCCATTTCATTTGGTATAAATGGTTGTTTATAACAGTGGTAACATAAAAATAAAAAACTGGAAAAAGAAAAGAAAAACAAAAAAAATGTTTTTTACATACTGCCCAGCAGTCAGTGTCTCTGATCACCGCCACACAAGTTGTATGACGACGCCGTACTGCACTGGTGATAGCATGGAAAAAAGAAAATGTGAAAAAAAAAATAAGTGAAAAAAGATTTGGCTTTTGATATATATCATTTTGATACATAATTTTAGAAGAAATTAGTTTTTTAATAGAATTACAAAATAACAATGTTATGACTGTAATGGCACAGCCAAAAAATAAATAGATTGAACTTTGAAGATCAGCCAGGAGGCAAGAGGAGCAAATAATACCAACAGTTAAACCTAAAAAATACGTTGGCACTAACATCTAATTCAAAAAATAACAATCCTCTAATATACAACAGTTACATATAAGTGAAGCACCAGTGATAAACTCAAATTGTGCTCCTCATAAGTTGTATTATACTGCATAGGGTATTTTACAGTGCCTT